>VXAD01012347.1:192602-310317 GCA_013399195.1 Dicrurus megarhynchus
GGGAAGGGGTGTTGTTAGTTTGTTTGGTTTCTGTTGTGTTGTATTGATTGGGGGTTTTTTTTGTGGGGGTATATTTGGGGTGTTTTTACAACAACCACATAACATTTTTGGCAAATGCCAAATTTCTCTCTTTGCCCCCAAGCAACCTCCAGGTCTCCCATCCCAAACATACCCTAGGCAGATGTTTCCTTAAAAATAATACTTTCATGTAATATTCAGGCAACTACACATCAGAAACATCTCTAATGTTGAAGCCTGGACAAAGCTCAGCCTGTATACAGCAGGACTGCGAAGCTTGGTCTTGATTCGTTTTCCATATTAATAAAGACTTCCACTTAAGTTTTCTTCTACGAAGCACTGAATTCAAGAACCTGCTGGACAATCCTCCCTGTAGCCTAGGTACCACTTTTTATTCAAAATAAATTTCACAGTCTTGGAAAACTTGCTAATAGAGTGATCTGTACATGGTCGGATTCCCGAAAGAGTCAGGAAAAATAAATAAAGTATTTTTAATATCTTGCTAACAAGTCAGAAATTTAGGGTATGATTCTAGGGGACTAGTCTACAGATGAAGTGTGTAGAGAGCCTTTCCTTCTAGTCCCAAACTGAGTACTGGAAAGACCAGCACTAGCTCTGCCCCTGGAAGGAATCACAGGCCTCATTCATAGTGGTGGCTTCCAGAGACTGATACATCTCATCTGAAAGGTAATTGAAACACAAATTGGGAAATGTAGTGCCTAAATTTCTCAGATAGTTGTGAACTGATAGTGAGGTGCTGGGGAAAAAAAAAAAAAAAGCCAGTATTTAAGAACAGGATTTCAAGAACTACTCCCCCCCCCGCCAAGGTTTAGTGCTCAGTGAAGGTGAACTGCTCTTCAGTTTTTACAAGTCCACACACCCACAGGGACAGAACTGAACTGCTAACAAGCTGATACAAGTAACAGTTCTTGCCTTCTTGCCCCTCGATTTCTCTCCTCTATTCCCAGGCAGTAACTGGAGTCCCCTGCTATGCCACATGAGTCACTACTTCACATATGGCAATGCAGACCACTCTTCTTCACACAGGGCAGGCAATGCAGCACTTCCAGCTCCTGCTCAAAGTTAAAAATGCAGTTCTACCTGCTTTCCTCTCAGTGAGAAACAGGTGCTTCCTTGACCCATCTACTCAAGCATATTAAATCTGAAAACACACCTTCAAGGATTTTTCAGTAGACCCAAGAGTTACTGAAGGAAGGACAGACGGAACAATCACCAGGTATTGTTCCCTTTGGAAAACAAAGTTAAAAAAAAAGTTAAAAAAAAATCATATCCCATGTACTGTCATTAGCAGAATATGTTTTGTAAAATGATTTTCCACACTTCCCGGGCAATGCACAACTACTTCAAAACCACACCTCATGTCTGTTTCCTTGTTAATAGACTGTTTAACAGTAACATTTACAGAAACAGTGACATATCCAGGAAGATCCACACCACAGTCTTTTCCTATCTCTTGCCAGAATCCACCATTATGCTGTTTCAACTGCTAGGTCTCATATTACTTCCTACACTTCCAAACAGTGCCTAGCACACTGTTAGTTAAGGATACAACTACACTGACACAGGGCAGCAAAGGAGTGAAAAGTCAAACCATATTCTTTGCCACGGGATAGTGTTCAGCACGAGCAAGGACATATACAAAAGTGTTTAGAGACACAAACATCTCTCCTATCCCATTGCCATTGAGCCTGGGGAGCAAAGAATCTTGTAAAAATAGACATTTCTTCAGTCATCCAAGCAAATACAATGGTAAACTGGCCACAAAATCAGATTGTGAACTAAGAGACTACATGCAAACTCGATGTTTAAAAAGAAAAACACAGCTTCATCTTTTCCCTTTCTAGATCCTTTCTCCTCATTAATCAGTCTAAAATACTTACATGAGTTCCTATACAGTTCTTGTTGTGCCTAATTTCTTATTTAGAATAAGAATACACTTTGAATCACAATAAAATGCATAACCTTATTCAGCCTATAGAAGGTTTCACTTCCATATATACATTACAACAGTCCTAACACTAACAGTTGGCTTGCAAGTTTACCTAAAGTTGGATACGTTAAATAGTGTAATATAGACCTCTTTCCTCATCTGGACAAAGAAGAAAATCTGCAGGTAATACGTGTGCTATCATGCAGTAGCAAGAAAGCTGAATTTATGGTGGCCCCACTGTTTTAACAGAATCGTGTAGTGCTGTTTTAGATACGCTTGGAGTCTTGGTACTTCCACGTTCACATGCAAACTCACCTAAACCAGCTCCTGTACATACCCATGTGAAAACTCAGAGGACAATCTACAGAAGCAAGTACAATTCATTCCTTCTTGCTGATCATCACCAGTACTCAGCTCTGTTTTCATGTCCTCAGAGTATCACTCTCTCCAAGTGATCACTCTTGATCAGCCATGCCCAGCTGTGTTCCCATGCACTTGATCTGAACAGAGCCCTACTCATTCTTTCAAGCTGCTGCAGATCAAGCTATACTTCTATGCCTTAGTCTATCATCAGACTAACTCCACAGTCACTTACTGAACAAATTCATCTACAGAATGGGGAAAAGCACTCCAGCTTGAGAGCAAGATCCTGCACCTAGCTCCTGCACAACTGTCCTTACTGAAATGTGCTATTTTCACACAATGTAAGCCTGTTGCCAACACTCATACTTCACGGCAGTTTTTGAACATCAGTTAAATGAAGACTTAGGATCCATGAGATCTCTGAGGACCTGCAGGAACTTGTGTCAGGGGAGGTTTAGGCTGGATATTAGACAACAGTTCCTTCCCCAGAGGGTGTCTCTGCACTGGAACAGGCTCCCCAGGGAAGTGGTCACAGCACCAAGCCTGACAAGAGTTCAAGAAGCATTTGGACAATGCTCTCAGGCACATGGTGTGACTCTAGGAGATGGTGCTGTACAGGGCCAGGAGTTGGGCTCGATGATTTTTGTGGGTCGCTTCCAGCTCAGCATCTTCTGTGGTTCTGTGAATTAAACCACTCTTCTCCTCAAAGCAAGGGTAATACCAAAGCTAGACCAAGTTGTCCAGGACCTTGCCCACAGAAGTTTTGAAAGTCTCCAGAGACAGAATGTCCACAACCTCTTCCTCAGCAATACATACATTTATGCATATGAAATAACAAATAATAATGATAACTATATGTTACGTATTTATCATATTTTGTCTATGTATGTGGTTGTACATACAAATAACATAGATTTCAGAACTTTACAAAGAATTTCAATATATGTACCAAGAAAACCTAAATTCACTTAAATAAACTTGTAGACTACCATAGCAATAGTTTGAGATCAGACAGCAGATGTGTACACCAGAGAGATGTAAGACACAGAGATCAGAGAATGTAATTAAGCAGGCATTTGGAATCCATTCATGGATATTATGGTTCCCACGAAGATGGAAGACATGTAAGTGCTACACTGATGGACTGCTCTGGACTCAGTTCAGTAATTTAGAAAAATCCTTTCACAGGCAATACATGGTATCCACCATACAGGTTTTGCTTTTATTTAAACTCAGAACCTGTAAGACAATAACCTTACTGTTGGCACTTTGAGTCTTTTCACTGTCTTCTTTTGCCACCCATGAAAACTTCAACACTACATTCATTTTTAGTTAAGTTTTTTTGTTTCACAATCCTATTTAGCCATATCCAACATATAGCCACATACAGTTTGTTACTACCTTTTGAGGTTAAATAATATAAACAATACATTTTCTCCTTGTCTCCTACCCTTAGTGGTTTTATCATTCTGAATACATTAAGATAAAAACACAATGACAAAAGAAGTGCAATTATAGGGACATAGCTCACTGCTACTATTAATATTATTTGTTCTTTTAACACTTTTGGTAAGCTACTGCTTGTTCACAGATGAAAATTTAACTTTTACGAGGAATCCTCCAGGGTCTTCTTATGCGGCATAGCAATCCACAGATGAAAGAGTGATGCAGTAATGTTCTGGCTCACTGGGGACAAAGCGGGAGTGATTCACAGAGATTAGATACACGAATTGCAGGGAAAAGGGTGGACACTGGACAAAGGTCCACCACCCTGCCACATTCCCTTACGGTCATTTGCACTTAGGTATTAGCCTTTTTACAGAATAAGGCCACATGAAAGGTGCTCAGTTACACTCTGACAGTAAATAGCTCAACAAGCACATTTTAGTTCAGAACAGGCAAGTCAGTCCCCTTGTTTGAACCCAGTAGCTGAGGTACTTTCTTACAATGGGGTTGATATGCTTATTGCAAAGGCATACACCATAGTGCCTTCCAGAACTCTACCACTCTCTCCTTTCATCTTCCCATCTTCCAACCGCTTCATACTCCTTCCTGATAGTCTCTTTCTGCTTGGATCTCTCTTTGCCCAAAAGTCTGACAATTTGGATGGCTTCCAAAGCTGAGAGTGTTCCAAGCTGTGCATACAGTGCAGATGCCAGGCATACTTGTAGCTGAACAGCCTACCACATCATTCCAAAAAGCCCTGAAGTCACCGAGACTCCAAAGGCTCAGGTCATATCTGAATATCCTCCTGCTCACAAGACTGCTGTAGTCCCTTAATCACGAGACTGACGTATATGAAAAAAATTGCATTTTTAGCTGCGTTACAGCAACCCTATTACAACATAGATACACAGAAAAAATAGAACTTGCTGTCTTTATGTGTGGCCTTGCCCAAGCAATTCATCCAAGACCAGCAGCCACAAGTATTTTTTTCTTTTTCTACTCAAAGACAAAGCCATATACCAATGGGAACCACCTGCAGAGAGGAAGACTGTTTCAGAGTAGAATCAATTGTATGGAAAGGCAGCTTGACACTCTGCTATGGATTAAACATGCAAATAAGACATGGAGGTACATTTGTAGTTTAGGATTTCTAAAAACAATATTCTCTGATATAAATAATCCCAACACTGCTTAGACATCTTTCAAGTGTTTTCTCAGTGCACCTTGAAATACCAGCTGCAAGATTCAGTTAAATGCACATGACTTTTTCTCAGTTTAAAGGTCAAATATAACACAGACCTTCCATATACAGAAATAAGACAAGCGTCTTCTCAACCTTAAAACAATATTTTAATTATATAAAGATATTAGTAATGTTCTATGGAGTCTAATCACTTTTATGGAAGATGTTAGAAGTTCAAAAAGCTACACTACTTTGCTAGTCCAGTGCAAAAGTTTCTCACACATAGTGTTTTCAGAACGTTGTACATCAAGTCAGCAACTCTGCTGTCCTGAACAGTTGCCTGGTTGGTTGAACAGTTGCCTGCTTGATTGCTGCTGCCACACAACACTCACATGATTTTGTACTAGATCCATTCTGACTGTGCAGAATCAAGCTATTCTCTACTGTATCAGATATGTCCTGTCTTCTTGTTGAAAATTTTGTACTATTTGAAAGTAGCCAAGTGCTTGCTTGACAAAAGTAGCTAGAATTGTTAGGCTGTCGGTTGAACTTTATTTGAACTATAAGGCTATGTTGTGTAAGTTGAACAGAGATAATAGCACAACCTGGAGCTAACAGTATGTACATTAATAATAATTAAACCAGACAAAGCTAGCATTTTCAATATTACTGAAAAAATAATAGATCACAGTTTATGGACTGCAACAACCATATTACAACATGGACTGCAGAACCAACTGAACACACAGCAACCAGCTGGTTACAAAACAGCAAACCAGAAGTAAGACAACCCCAAACCCTAATGTTGCTTTTTATCCAGACTGTCATGGGGGGGATAGGGAGTTTGGATTTTAAGTGTGTAACTGCCAAGGGATTTATTTGTTTGAAGTCCCTGTCTTGAGGCACTACCAGATATCATAATTAACCTGTGCCAACAAACCTATTTCATGGAGAAGAGAGATTAGTGTCAAAAATTTCTTTAACACCTGTGGAAATGGATCTTGCAACTTGCAGTGTCTTCTGCATTCAATATACAGAACTGTTGCTTTGTTCTGTCTCCACTGAACAGAGATAGTGCAAAGTGCTGCTCATTATGAAATAAATGTCTTTTAAAGGACAATATGCTATGAACCGAGCTTTTAAATCTTAAGAACTTCCTGCAATGAAGTATGATAGAGCTTGTCTTTGAAAAGTGTCCCAGGTTCTTCAGCTGAAAAACCAGGCAGAGAAATCATTAGGTTCAAACAAGTAATAGGTGAAAACACACATGAGGTATCCTTTCACACAGACACTTCCCCCTCAGTTATTACTGCATGGATTTACATAAACCACAATGCCAGATAGAGGACAATCACTCAGGAAGACTTCAGCTCATTTCTTTTGATCTCCATTTCACAAGTGGTTTGCCTATTGAGTTGGTCTTAAACCAAGTCTTGCACATTTATTCTTACACAAATACAGGAGATGCCAGATTGATCCAGTATACAACCACATGTTGTTTCAACTGGCCCACACTCCCTAGCTCCTCTGTGGCAAGCAAATAGGTTAAGTTCTTGCAAGCCAGCACTAAACACGGAAGCCAATCATTTTTTTACCCACCATACTGGAAGACCTGAGCTGCTTCAGCCATGAATTCTAACACAGCCTGCTCTCCCTCATCTGAAGGTAAACATCACTGTTAAAGTCCCCAAATCCACTTAATTTTATTACCTAAATAATAAAAAAAAATCCACCTAACAATTTGAATTCAAAGACATCTGGAAATGACTCTCATTGGGCATCTGTTGTAGAGGTTAGTCACCTCACTATTAAAAGGTGCATGGCAATTTGGGTTTGTCTGCTTCAGCTTTAGCTGGTATTTCTACTGCTACACATCAAAACTTCCTGAATCCCAGACACATTAAATCTCTGTGGTTCCTTTACCAGCCTTTGTCTAAAATCTTGCAAAATAGAATCATGTCTGCCACTGCTTTAAATCTTCATCTTCTTTATTCCCTGAATCAACTAGTTCACAATTTTTCTTTTCCTCTGGGAGTTTCAGCTAGCCAACCTGCACTATCCATACTTTGCCATTTGCCCTTTGTAAGTAACCACACCAAACAAGCACCTTCCTGAATCTCCTTCCCATTCCAGTAACTCTTTCAAGTATGACACACAATTGAGCTTTTCAGCCAACTCTTTACTGATGACAAACCACAGAAGATATAAAATTGCTCACTGAATTTGTTGGAATCCCTACTTCTCACTTCTCCATTACCACATAAAGGAAAACAGCACTCTATCCTTTTAAATGAAATCGGAAAAAAAACCCCACTGAAACAGATGCTGGAATGAAACACAAGCATTTACCAGACATTATTGGATCATTAACATACTTCTAGGAAGACAGAACTATATGGCAGTTTGATTTTTCTTTTTCATTCCTAATGTGTTTACTAGCTTATGCTATGTTACACACAGATTTTCTAATATGTTTTTAGGATGTCTGTGAATTCTTCCGAACAGCAGACCCCTAGGTTTGGGGGGTTTTATTCCATCTTTATTGTCTTCCTTATTGTATCTGTCTTAGGGAAGTTTACTTTCACTTGCTTTGTTCGCTATTGAACCACAGACACCCTGTTTACTAAATTCCTTATTTTTCTTCCTCAGGGAATCATAGGTGTAGAAGAGAACCAGTTCCCTGCCTGCCCACTACGACCACTGCTTACCAAGTTTGCCTGTCAAACTCTACATTTCAGGGCTCTGAAATAAGAGAGATTTCACATCCATTGCTGGGAGAAAACACAATTGAACAAAAGGCAAGCTATGCTGCCTCTCACATCCAAATGCTGTTGAGGCAGGCACAGTTGGCTCTTTGAGGCACAGGGACAATTCTATTTCTCAGACATATTCAGATTTTCTGCTTGTCACATATAGTTTTCTCTCTCAATAATTGAAAAAAACACAAATATGACTGAGAATTTTTGCCTACAAGTTTTAGAACCTGCAACAAGGGTTTGGGAGCAGCATACAGATTTATGACCATACAAAGCAGCAGGTTACCTAGCAACAAATATGTATTTTCTATTCGAAAATTGCTTCAGTAGGCTCCAAAATTGAACAATGATTTCAAACAAAGAAAAAGAAAGAAACACTTTGCCCCAAGTAGTTGTTTTGCTGAAAGTGGTTTCCTAAGAGAAGATACCTGGTATCAATGTAGGAAATTTAAAGAAGACTGAATAGATTGTAACATACATTGTAAAATGTAGTAAAATGCTAACTTTTAATCAATCACTTCCACAAAAGAGGTTGCTTTCAGTCAGGAACTACACCTACTAAGACAACAGAACAAATTCTAGACTTTTCACTTTATATCATCACTGTCACAACCAGACTTCTTTGGAATTCCACCTGGACAGATATAACTTATCAAGTTGTCATGTAAGTGTGGCAATGCAATCATGTTACATATTTAAACATGTACACACAGATCATTTAGATCGATAACATTCAGCACATACTTGAAATTCCTGTGATGCAACTGTTATCCTGGAGTTGAAAATGCCAATCAACAAAATAGAGAAACATTTCTTTCCGATATATGAGAAAAACTAAACTCTATTCACAAGAACAACACAGGTGCGGGAATGTGCTTTGCTTAAAAAAACAAGTAACCCTATTTCCCTCTGTAACTTGAGTTCCCAAGCCCAGCACTTTCCAGTTTTGTGTCTAGAATATTTTGTAAAAATTTTTAGAGAATGACCAGTAAAAGGATAACATTTGCAACTGGGCAAGTATCTGTGGAGCTTGCTTCAGCTCCATGCCACATTATCATGGAAGTTGCCATGCTGCTGTAATACAGGACTTTGAACTACCTCACCTTTGACACTGAACTAGGAAGCAAAAAAGTTTATAAATAAACAAGTGACACATTGGCTCCTTAAAAACAGACAGTATGGCTCGGGACAGCATCACTTTTTTTTTTTTTTTCTTTCCAGTTTATTTTTTATATATGAGTGTTCCATACCACATGCAGTGGGGCTGAGGCCTCAACCTGGGGTCACAAGCAGAAGGCTTTTCAAGGGACTCTAGCGCTCCCCAAGGATCCCCCTAACAACTCACATCCTGTTCCGCAGGAGCATACCAACCCAAGAGCCTTGGTACCCATCATGAGGTGGGCAGTGCGCCGTGCCTCAAAGCAGGGCTAGACACACCTGTGAACCTGCTCATCAGAAGGAAGGTGAGCTTGAAACCAACAGGGCACCATCACTTCACGTGCTACTCCTGCACATGCCCCGCATGCCCATAGATATTAAAAAAGGCCAGGCCACCCAGTGAAGGATGTCTGAGAACAGTGGCAACTCCAGATGTACAGGAGCTAGTCCTCTCGCCAAAAATCCTTCCAGGGGCCCAGTCTACCTAGCCTACAGGGGAGGGAACAGGAGCACAACACTTACTTTATCTTTCATGGCAGAGCGGGCAGCAATCGTCGGCTGCTTGAAGCCCTTGCTGAGCTTCTTGCCCGCGCCGTCGCTGCCTCCACCGCCGCTCTCCACCTTGATCAGCCGGTGCTTGGGGGAGATGTACTTCACGTCGGGTGGCGTCGCCGGGCGGCGCTCGCTGTGGCTGCGGAAGAGGTGCGGGGAGCCGGTGGTGGGAGGCGTGGCGCAGCACGACGAGGAGGAGGAGGACGAGGACGCCTTGAGGGCTGCCTCACCCAGGTCTTCGGGCGCCGAGTAGTCCGGGCGGCACATGGCGCGCAGCTTGCGCAGCGACGAGCCGGGCCCGCTGTAGGGGTCCTCGAAGTCGCGGTCCTTCTGGGCGCGGTAGGCGCGGAGCAGGTCGCTGGTGTCCTCGCGCAGGCGGCGGCGCGAGAAGCCGGGCGAGGTGTGGTGGTGGAGGTGGAGGTGCGGCGGCCCCTCGGGGCGGGGCGCGCTGCCGGCACCGTTGCGCTTCTCTCGGTAGTCGGGCCGCGGGGGCTGCGGAGGGCTCTTGGTCTTGCTATTGCCCAGGCTGAAGTACTTGTTCAGCCATTTGGCCATCGTCTCTCCCGGTCGCGGCCTCAGCACCGCTGCGCGCTGCCCCAGGCGCCCCGCGCCCCAGCCCCGCTCGCCGCCCGCATGGAGGNTGCCGGTGTCGCTGTCGGTGCCGGTGTAAGTGTAGGTGTAGGTGTAGCCGCGGTTCGCGTTCCGGCGTGGCGGGATCCGCCGGGGCTTCCCCGCTATGCCCTCGAACGGGCGGGGGAGCAGAGCTGCCGCCGTGAGGAGGCCGGAGGTGCCTTTCCGTTCCTTTCCTAGGTGCCTCCGCCTGTCGTCTGGAGTGGCCGGGATACCTGCAGCCACCACCTGCACAGTTTGAACTCCTAATTCTCTACTACCGCTACATGTGTGTCCCCCTTCCCATCCGTGGTGGGGTCGGAGGGTTCCCGCTGGCGCCTAAAAAGGAACCAAGCCCTGCTTTTGGGTAGGGATGATAAACAAACAGGATGTTGCTTGGTTTTTTTGGTAGGTACCTTTCCATGTGTGTTCCTAGGTAAGGGCTACAGTAAATCAAATGTAGAGATGATACTTGTGTGAATCATGCTGCTGAGCTTGTGTGTTGCCAGAAGGATTTGTCATCTGGGCCACCACAGATGCAAACACTTAGTATTGCTCTTTTAATCTTTCTCCATCTGCCCAAAGGTAAACATATACTACAGCAGGTTTTCCCAAGTTCTGCCTGCCCAGCTTTATAGTCTCACCTGTATCTTTAGTCCTCCCAGTCCATCCCAGTATTGATTTGGTCTGGTCTTAGGGAATGCTGGAGGCATTGAATGGATGTTCAAGTGGGGATAGGAATACCTGCAGGCTGATGTCTCCAGGCCCATCTCTGGCATCTGCCACAATGAAAAATTAAGCAAACAGAAGAACTACACAGTTGATAGCTTGACCTGTGGTACTTCAGTTGATCATTCTGATCTGTGACAGGAGAGATTTGTTGCAGCTTTGTTCTGTCTACACTGCATAGTGGAATGCAGTTTCAAATGAAGAGTTAGAGAACGCCTCACAATTGCATTTTTAGAAGTCTTCCACTAATCAGAATTCAGACCTATCAATAAAAGCAATAAAAAGTTTTTCATTCCCCCAGTACAAATCTGTGACAGAGTTTTCCTTCATGCAAAGCACCATTTCTCCATTGCTTTATCAAGCCCATCAATACAGAGAGATGAGGAAGAAGGGGACCCCTTTTCATATAGTTCAAAAATCTGCACAAGAACATCGCAGTTTTGCTAGGAGCTGTAGACATGTTCCTAATATGATGTGCTGGTTTTGGATGGGGTACAATTAATTTTGTTCACAATAGCTATTACGGGGCTGTATTTTGGATTTGTGCTGAAAACAGCATTATTAATACAGGGACTTTTTTTGTTACTGATGAGCAGTGCTTACACAGAGCCAAGGCCTTGTATTCTCACACCACTCCAGCGGCAAGCAGACTGGGGATGCACAAAAACTTGGGATGGGACAAGCCAGGACAGCTGACCTCAACCAACCAGATGGATATTCCATATCATATGGTGTCATGCTCAGCATATAAAACTGGGGGGAGAAGAGGGAAGGGGGGGATGTTCAGAGTGCTAGCGTCTATCTTCCCTAACATGCTTTCTGCACAGAAGGGTGGCCCAAAATTAGACTTGAGATGCAATGCTTTTTTGAAGATGAGAAAGGCAATATCACGCAGTGTTTAGAGAGGGGTGTGAAGATGCCAGGCGGTAGTCATGTTTTGCACAATTGTTTTTAATCATTTGGGAGTTGGAGCTCTTTTAACCTTTTTATAATCAGAACCGTGGGAGGGAAGAGAAGAGGAATCCTTTACCTATTTATCATTACAAGTCATCTGTGTATTGCCCTGTTGCATTTCGGCAAACATCTATGTAGCTCCCTGTTGGCATTGTTGAAGCCCAATGTCAGACACATACCTGTGGTGTATTTACACACCCACCTCCAGTCATTAATTATGAGGACAAAATGGACTCAGTTATATTCATGAGTTAATTATCTTTATGAAATAAAGAGGGACTGGATTCACATATGAAGTTTTTATCTACTTTAATGGACCTTTTCAACCTTCCTCTTTGCTGCATATTCACTGTAAGAAGCCTCATTCTCTCTGAGTTTTGGCACCATCCTTGCAGCTTGCTCAATGTAAGCATGTCTGTATGTTTTAGTGAGAACAAACCCCCACGGTGAGCACAGGCTTCAATTGTAATTCCTTCCCGCAGCATTTTCATCAGCTTATGTGGAAAGGAGGATTGCATGCTCCCTTTACTGTCGTCAGCAAATGGAAACATTTTTCTTTTTACATCCTTAGTGCTGGTCTCCTGTTTCTGCTCAGCATATTTATCCTGTCTGACTATAGTTTTTTTTCTTAGAGCAACTTCTCAGCCTGAGCCTGAGTAGTGTCCTATTTCTTGGCTAGTACCTGGGTCTCTCAAGGGGTTGCAAGGCTCCCAGTAGTTGCTGATTCAGGAATGGTATATTCTAGGCCCTTTGTATGAGAGTGAATTTTTGCCTTGAAGCAAGATGAGTCTCAATTTCTTTAAAACTCAAAGGATCTCATTACCCAGAAGTCTAGCAGCTCCCTAATTCCTGTTCTGCCAGTCATGGGAGAGGCAAGAAAGCCCCAGGAGAGCTCCAAACTCAGCCTGATACTGTCCCTTGTGGCTAAGTCAGGAACCACGTTCTCTTCTCGGCACTGACAGGCATCTTGTGAGATGACAAGTTAGCAAAAGCATCGATGCAGGGCAGCTTCTCTAATACTTAAGAATTTCTCTTACATTGCCTCCCAACAGCGTGAGAGGATAGGAACTATGGGTCTACTAGATAACCCTAGGAAAACCCAAACCTGCATAAATACTTACGAATGAGGACAGAATAATCTGCAAGACAGGCTTAGCAGACAAGTAAAATCAAGAAGTCCATTGTCTGTCTAACCTCAGAGATTGTTCCAATCTAAGTCTGCAAGGCCCACAACACTTTTGTATATGCACAAGATGCTTTCCAATCCCAGTCTGCTCATGCAGGGTACATCTACACCTGCAGGACTCCTAGTTCCTGCTCTGAGTCATTTTCATATGGATTTTTGGAGGAAACAGGCTTCATCTCTTTCAGAACTTTGACCCCATTTTTGAGTTCTGGTTGGCAGGTTTCCAGCATATTTTTTTACCAAACATAAGGATAAAGGGGTTATGGTGAAAGTGAACTTTTTCTGTGAAATAACAAATCCTAGAATGTTATCTCAATAGAACATCTTCTCAGATCTGCGTCTCTTGAAGTAGAAATAATTTACAATTTGTTTCAACTTAGGGAATTAGTAAAAAAGACGCATTTTGATACAGGCATATCATTGCACACAAGTCACTAATTTGTGCTAAGCATGCACCCTCCTAATCATATCAATTTAATTAAATAATGAAGTTAAGTAGCATCTACCCTGGAATTTATAAGGTCTTGTTTCCTCTCATACTTCTGATTTCCATGTGTAATAAGTGTTGCAGTACATGCAGTGCATTTCAAATTAAGATAAAGAAAAAAAAGTAGCAAGTAACATGGGTTTTTCTGTCCAGCAGCAGTGGTGGTCCAAGTCCCACTTAGGGCTTGCAACCTCTCCGTTTTACAGAGTGCTCTCTCTGTGTGATGTTTTGTTTCATCTTTCTGTGACAGGGTCATCACAATCTGTTTGGCCAGGTGCCTGAGACCTTCAAGGCTCTAAAGAGGTTGAGAAGGTGGGATGGTGCCCAGGAACCTTGAGGATGATATGGAGGTGGATAAATCTGCCCGGTGTACGGAATCTTCAAGACCTGGTAAAGGGGAGGAAGGGGGCTGACACGTAACAGGAGTCACAGGAACAGCTTTTTGCCATATTAAATGGCATTAGTTGTGCTAACCATATTGCCGTGTGTCAGGAGCACACAGTGGGGCAGCAGAAACTGTGCTGAAAGAAAGAACAGACCCCTAGATTCAATAATGAGGGAAATTTTTGATACAGCACAGGAAAAGATGCAAGATTCTGCTGACAGTGGTACTGTTGCATTGCTTTAGGTCCATTGTTCAGGACGCATAATTTAAAAATCATTACAATTAAATTCCAGAGCCTTCTGATAACAAAAATTTAAAATAATTTATAAAAAATTTCCCCTTTCTTCTGAACTTGTTTCTTGTTTCTGTGGGCTAAATAGGTTTTCGAATTAGGAAATACCTCTGGTTTAAAGGGTTTCACATCACATTGTTGGAATATGTGGAAGTAGCAATTTGGAGACTCACAAAGAGCTCCCAGATTTGCTGAAAAATTGGAAAAAAAATTCTCCATTCCTTTTAACTCTTGTTCACATCAGGCTCAGAATACCCAATTACTTTTTCAATAGGATAACGAAGAAGAAATAGTACTTTACAGGCATCAACTTGTGTACTTCTTAAGAAAATTATGAGAATAATATCAGAACATCAGGATAATTCCTCTTCATAATTTATTAATGGCCAATTTTCACTGGTCAGAGATTGGAAATGAACTTTCTATAATAATGAGCTTCTCAGCAGAGCATTAGAACAGAAGCATAGACAGTTCTGCATGCTAAAAAACATTTAACTGCCTTGATCAATTGCAGGGAATTGAGGTATAGCTCAAGTACAGAAACTCCAGGAAATTAACACATGCACCCATAAACATTCCTCTGAAAGGCTGACGCAGACACTACAGCACAGTGAGTACAGCCTCAGCAACTGGGCAAGTAATCATACTTCTAAGATACATTAGTGGCAACTACTGCGACAAGAGATATGAGAAATTTCATAATCTTCTTTTCAAATTGGTCTGTATGAAGCAAGAAAGGAAGGTAATATTGAGCATGGGGTTCCAACAAGCAATCCATCCAGCTGGTGCAGTAATTGAGTCTGGATTCTATGAAAACACGAAGCATAATTCTGTAAATAAAGGCTAAATCATAACAACTGCAAGTAAGATATTGAATTAAGTTTCTGCATTCAACTTTGACTCTAACATTTCCAAATTTACAGTACAAACAGAGTATCTATTATGTTATCGGTTGTATTTTAACATTTCCCTAGTTCAAGCAGAACAATTAATTAATGATGACTCTCAGAAGTCTTGTGCTACCTCATTTTCATGAGGTTTCAGTTATCATAGAAAGAGGAACAGTTCTGCAGTTCGGTTTTTCAGATTGGCCATACATGTACCCTCATACTACTATTATAAGATGGGCCTGCAGATTTTGCTGTTGATTTCTTGCTCTTTGTGGATCTAATGAAGAAGAATGCTATTCCAGATAATCCGTGTCAAGTGTTGCTTCGTGCCTCTGAGAGTCAGCAATAGTCATTTACAACATGTTTGTCTGTCTTGGTGCTCTTCTGTGCAGTAAACAGCTCCCATAATCCTTCTCTGGTTCCCAAGTTCCCAGATTCACAGCTTTCCTGTCAGGTTCTGAATATCCAGCAGGAACACAAACCATGTTTGTAGCTCCTGATTGCACTGTGTTGGCAAAAAGGACTTTGCCTCTCAACACCAGCCTTTTCCTACAGCTACATTTTATAGGTGGTGTTTCTTCTGTAGCTTGTACAAAAGAGAAGAATGGTCTGTAACCAAACCAAATACTAAGGAGTTTCATAATAATCAAGCTCCTACAATGGAAACATACACACAATAGTTACTGAAGCCTGAAATTCTGCTTCTATAGAGGGAAATAGTTTGGTGACTTGTACACTGGCACGTGCTGCAAGGCAAACAAGATAGCTCTGATTCTTTAATAAATTACTCCTATGCCTTGAGTCACTGTCCTCTTCTCTGACATTTCATTCCATTTGACTCAATATAAGGTTAATTGGTCCCATTTATCGAGTGTCTGCTAGCTTATGGATGTCCAAACGTGGCCATTTTACATAATGAGAGATTTTGCAATTGCCTTGCAAGTAATCCAAAGGCAGATTTGCATTTTAGCATGCTTGGAAACCATAAAAGGAGCTTTACACAGAATCAGATTGTTCAAATGCAGTCAAATGGCTGAATTCTCAGTTAGGATAATGTAACTCACACAAATAATATAACTCACCCAAATGCCAGGGTTTTTTCTGCACAAACCTATTACAGCCTTTGCACTTGTACTGAGTCTGGCAGAGGTGGAGTTCATTCTCCCACAGCAGCCCTCACAGTGCTGTGCTAGAAAGGTGTTGACAACACAGCAGTGCCTTTGCTGCTGAGCAGTGCTGGCACAGCACCAGCCTCTCTCTCCAACATTCCACCCCACACATGCCAGGAGGCTGGGGGTGGGCAGGATCGTGGGTGGGAACACGGCTGGGACAGCCAACCCAAACTCACCTGATGCCATGATGATATTTTGCCTTTTCTTTTAAACTCCTTTTACACCTTTTTACAACTTCTGTATTCCTTAGTGCTTTTTGCCTGCATTCTTGGACTTGTTTGTTAAGCTAGGAGACTAAACATTTTAGAGGTTTCATAGTTAGGGAGCAGTGTGCCCCAGACCCCAAGGTCCTCTCCAGAACACATTTTGTAAACTAAGATAGAACCATCCAGGGGAAGGTTCCTCAGGGAGGGGGGCTCATTCGAGCCTCTCATTGGGGAATTTATGATAGATCTGCTAATTAGTAAAACCTATGTTATACCAGATCTTTGAGGGAGGTTTGGCAGTGTACACTGAGGTGCATTCGACCTGGATGTAGTGCACCTAAGGATCCTTAAAATAAATACCCAGGTAAAGTCCCTTTTTTCCTTCTAACTGTGTTTGACTCTTGATTTTAAGACCAGGAAAAGGCCAAAGGGGTATTCCACACCACAGGATGTCTGTCCAGGTACAAAACCTAAGGGAAAGAAGGAGGAAGGTGTGGCATTCACTGCTTATGGTGTTTGCCTTTTGGAGCATCTGCTATGTGTATTGAAGCCCTGCTTCCCAGGAAGTGGCCAGACATCGCTTGCTGGTGGGAAATAAAGAATATAATCTTTCAAGGTTTTTTTTCCCCTTTGCTTGCACACATGCAACATTCTCTTTTGCTTTATTAAACTGCCTTTATCTCAACCCATGAGAGATTTTTTCCCATGTTATCCACTTTCTGCTCCCACTCTGCTGAGGAGAGTCACAGAGAAGCTTGCTGGGGTCCTGAGTCCCAGACCAAGTCAATCCACCATATCACTGTCCCCTTGAAGCCCTCAGAGTTCACCAAGTTTTTGAAGAATATTCATAGTTTGAATCACAACGAGAGAAGTGGCGGCTGATTATCCACTGAGGACTTCATAACAGTCCATACAGTCCATCTTTGGCAAAGAAACCTTTTCTTTGAGAAGAAGGGTTGGTGATCCTTGGTATCTCTCTTTAAAACATTCATTGCAAATTCAAGTGGAGGATTTCTGTCAGCTGGTGTCTGTGATCACTTTTAATAAGGAATGGTGAAATGCAGTGACCTTTTAAATATAAAAAAATATTTTTATGGTGCTGTATACCTTTCCCCTGAAACATAAAGGATACTTTGGAAGAATTAAGATTAGACTTTCTTCTTCAACAACACAACGTGAGGGATTGAATAATTTGAATAGTTTAGGTTGGAAGGGACATTTAAAGGTAATCTAGTTCAACTCACCCCTGCAACACAACTGAGCAGGGATATTCTTCAACTAGATCAAGATGCTCAGAGCTCTGTCCAACCTGATCACTTCTGAAATGGGCCAAAGCAAAAAAAGCAATATTTGCAAAAATTTTCCTGAGGACTGCATCTCTTTAATTGTCCCAATCCCATATAAAATATTATGTAGTGGAACAGTAAGCAATGAGTATTACGTCAGCTATTATAATTTCACAAAATTCCGTCTGTCAGTGCCAACAGTCACCTGCTTTGAAGGGACAGACTTTCCAGAAGTAGAGTTATATCTACCTGTTGCTAGCCATGAGACATAATGCTCTGTGGAGAGAAACTATGAGATAAGAGTGTACATGCACTCTGCATAGCTCTAAAGCAGCAAATAATTTACTTGCTCTTGCTTTCTCAGACAATCAGTCATTCATCTTCTTGAAGTGGGGAGTAGGTGCAAAAGAAACTTTCGAAATGAACTGACAGAGAAACTTTCTCTGCAGCCTGTAAATCTCATGGAGACTATTCTGTGGCACCGGTTCTGACATTGCTAGATGTCTGCTGGCAAAAAGCAATAAAGAAAAATAGACTTTGCCACTATTCCCACATGGACAGACATAAGAAATGTGCCATTTTTTGCCCAGAGGAGAAAATGTCACAACTATGGCCATAATGCAGCTGCCTGGAAGAGCAGATCTCAAGTGTATACAGATGCTTCCACACTTTTCAGTCGCCAGTGTGGTGGGTTGATGCTGGCTGGATGCCAGGAGCCCACCAAAGCCACTCTATTACTTCCTTCCTCAAATGAAAAGGGGAGAGAAAGCAGAACGAAAAGCTCATGAGTCAAGATAAGGGCAGGGAGAGTTCACTCACTAATTGCCATCAGAGATAAAAGGCTTGAATTGGGGAAATTAGTTTAATTGATTGCCAATTAAATCAGAGTAAGATAATGACAAATAAACTCAAAATTTTAAACACCTTACCCCTACCTCTCCTTCCTTCCTGCGCTTAATTTCACTCCTATTTTCTCCACCTCCTCCAATCCCTGGAAGTGCAAGACGATGAGGAATGTAGGCTGAGGTCAGTTCTCCACATCTCTTCCACTTCTTCCTCCTCACAGGAAGGACTTCTCACACTCATTCACTGCTCCAGCATAGGGTCCCCTCCCAAAGGAGACAGTTCTTCATGAATGTCTCACATGCTACAGTTCATCATGAACTGTTCCGGCATGGGTCCTTTCCATGGGGTGCAGTCCTTCAGGAAGAGATTGCCGCAGCATGGTTCCACCACAGGGTCACAAGTTCTGCCAGCAAACCTGCTCCAGCATGGGCTCCTCTCTCCACAGGGCCACAGGCCCTGCCTGGAGCCTGCTCCACTGCAGACTTTCCGCAGGCTCACAGCCTCCTTCAGGCACATCCACCTGCTCCGGCATGGACCTGCTGTAGTCTAGCATGAGGATGAAGCAGCATTGCTAAAGGGAAGGCGTGTTCTGCAGCCACACTGCACCCTTGTTCTCCTTGACAACACTTCTACCCACAGGCCACTAGAAAGCTGACCGACCACATGCCCGGCAGCACAACAGTAGTGGCTAGGATTATGAATCTGCTTTCTGTCTGTCACAAAGAAGATTTTGAGAGGATTTTAGAGTGTGGCTGGATTGTGGACCACTACAGAGGTTCCTGGCACAGACTTTTCTACTGCTGAAAAAAGCATTGTATGTGCAAGTCTCCAATGACTGAATCCAGCTTTGAGGAATAACTCTTGCCATAAAAGTGAACTAGAAAGTATAGATACATCTATTTTTCAAGACTGCAACTTGTAAACTTCTTTAACATATTAACCAATATGTTTATCACTCTTTCACTCATGAAATTATATTCCCTTATGAACTGCCACTGCCTTTTACACTGATTTAATTTAAAAGTTAGTTTTTCAGTAAGTAGATTGAAAATCATGGGAAATAAGGCCTTTGGCGAGGTGGTTTACTTTTCAAGCAGTTGTAAAAATGTGTTAGTAGGAAACTAATGAGAGATATTTGTGTGCGTGTGTTAATTACAATTAGATCAAAACATCATATATTATTATCAAATACTTTTTAGCAATTTCCCTCTTTCCATTCATAATGTTTTTTCTTTCCTGCTTTCCAGTGTGGTGGAAAACTTTTCCAGATTATTTGGAGTACTTGACTGGAAAGAGACTACACAGACATCACATGTGACTCTTCAGGGTTGAATCAAGACCTGCTACCTCAGGTCTATATCTGTAAACTGCAGCTGCATCTTAGAAGTCATGCATTCTTGTACTTCTCTTCCTAAGCATTCTTTCTACGGCCAGTGGATTTCCTTTAAGGTAAAGTACATAGATTTTAACCGTATTACTACTTTGCTCATTAGTACACTATGAATTATGTAACAAATGCCTGGCAAAATGATCACAAAAGACAAAGCAAGTAGAAAATTACTTGTTAGTAAGAAATTTAAAAGAGAAAAGAGAAAAATTAACATCTGCTCAGCTAGGCAAGGAAATAACTGGCCTTCTGTTAGAAGGTAAACAGAACTTTGCCAGAGTGGTTACAGTACAAAGACCTGACATTTTGGTTAATATTTAATAACAGCATGTCCTTAGGTATAGTCTTATTCTGTCCCATCTGCTGCTTGTCAGCTGTAATAATGTCAAACAATGCCACTTCCAGTGTAACACATCTCTCAGATTTGCAGTTCTTACACTTGCCATGTAATACAGGAATGCAAATGCCTCCACTGACCTTTCTTATTCTTTGATTCTGCCAGCTGGTACATTTAAGTAGTACAGTGTACCAGTTCTGCTCCTTGGTGAGTGACAAAATCTCCTCAGGTGTTTTCTTCTGTCCACCATTCTGTTTATGGACCAGAACACTGTTTCTTGCCTCTGTGATCTCATGTACTGAGTGGCTTTAGCTCATGTGTTAATATGAGCTACCCCAGCTCAGCAGTGAGTGCCATAGTTGGCTAACAATTAGCTCGCTCAGGAAGGACAGACCGTCAGAAAGGCAGAGCGATAAACAGCTGGTGAAATCATCTCTGTCTTGTATATTGGGCAGATTTCCAGCTGCTTGAAAAAATGCAGCATGCATGTTCATTCAGCTGATAACTTGAACTGGAATCATTCGCTTCTAAAATGAAAACTTGGCTGCCTTTTGTATCACTCAAGTGTAAATTTATTGGAGGATTAGTAATGAGTGAAAATATGACTTCATTATATATATGTGAAATATTTACATTGCAGATTTAAAATTCTGAATATTTTCTTTAGTTTTTATAAAACCCATATTTTTTTTCATGAAAAAAATTCCACAAAATTGTAGACAGTCATCTCACTGCAAGCTATTTTCTGAATGCAAACACAAATTTCTGTAATACTTTACCACTAAGTCAATATGAGAGAAAAAACCAAGTACATTAAAGTGCATTAAACAAAATCATAGTAAATATTTCTTAAAATAAGCATTGATCTCGTGGTTGTGATAGACACACTCAAACCCCAACCATGCCTTTGTTTAGACTGACTAAGAAGCAACAGGCCTCATGCCCTGTGGTGAACCTGCACGTTGTTAAGCTCCTGGCTCATGTATTAAGGAGTGAAAATGCCTTGGAAAAATATTCCCAGAGATGGCTTCAAAACCCAAAAGTACAAGATAACTAAAGCACAGAACAAGATGGTACAGCTGAAATGAAGACATCTGTCTTGTCTTTTTTTACTGACTAGCAGCCAACTACTTCACTCTGTAAATGTTACCATCAGGATGGGCCCTATTTGAGCTCTCCCTGAACTGCAGCTGAACTGCATGCCAGGTGACTCCCCCCTTCAGGAGGGATGCCTCATGAGGTTTGAAAGTCCTTGCCTGAGACTAGGATATCCTTTCTTACCCGTGGTGGAGAGATCCCTTGTAG
The DNA here is from genome assembly GCA_013399195.1 of Dicrurus megarhynchus. NCBI lineage: Eukaryota > Metazoa > Chordata > Aves > Passeriformes > Dicruridae > Dicrurus > Dicrurus megarhynchus. The sequence goes on from VXAD01012347.1 coordinate 214,101, forward strand.
GTGACAGAAATAATGCTGATTTAATAGTAATGAAACGTTACTAATCCATGTAGCTACTGAGTATTATTATTGTTACTATAAACATTGCATAGGTTAATTCCATTGCGCATAAACCCAACACTAAGATTGGACTTAGCCATCCCTAGGATTCATAAGGAATTTAGAAAGGAAGGTGGCCTGTTCTGAACCTTGCGACTTAACAAGGGGGTCTCCCTTATTCTTTGTGTCTCTGGCCTCTGTGTGACTTGTTCTTACTCAATTCACTTATATTTTAGTCAAAACATTTCTTTGCTTCCTGACAGTTGTCCTACTGTAATTCTGTATGCTTCTTGTTCCTTCAGCTCAACAGAGTTAAAAATGCTGGAGATGACTAGTACCAGCAAGCAGCCTGTACTTTGAACTGCTCAGTAAATAGTCCTCAATGGCATTTCTTCTCACCTGACTTAAGTGATTTGCAGCTCTTTGAACCTTCAAAGGAAAAATACACTTGCAAATACAGGTTTCTAAAATGATGTCAGATCTCTAAAATCCTGTCAACATGATAGTTCTCTGATTATCACAGATGGTGTTCATCTCTCCCACGAAACTCTGAGGAAGCTGTAGGTGATTCTCTTCTCCTTAGATTACCTCTGACAAGCAATGTAGTGTTATCCAAGTTGCATCAGCCCTCTGGGATAGCCAGATAGCTACTGAGATAGCTACTAGCCAGATTTACTACTGAGAACTGCTTCTCAATGCGATTCTAGCTTTATTTTTTTTGTCCTAAGTCAGGTTTTAATAAATTGTATTTTCTTTTTTTTTTTCTTTTGAACTTTTTTTAATATCAGTTATTCAAAATGTAGATAGCTGTCAGGACCAAGGAACTGTCTCTACCACAGAGGCAGAGAGAAATAAAATAGAAAATATGGGTGATTATCTACTGCAACTGCAGAAGAAACTTAAGCATTCAGTCCATACATTCTTGTGGGAAATGAACAATGAACTAGATAAAGGCAACAGTTTTAACTTAATTTACAGGGAGATTAATGTGATATAGAGCCATTCTTCTAATAGCAACAAACAAATTAATTTTACAAAAATTCTGTTTAATGAGTCACTCTTACTGGCTGTCATGGTAAAGAAGTGCTTTTAATTGGAATTATGTTGCTGTACATAAAAGGAAATTAAAAATAAACTCAGTTGTGAGAAACACTGTGAGGATACCATTCCAAAATTCTAATTATTGCTGAAAAATATTTATATTCATCTTCACATATTTGAATCAGCTTTTTGCTCTGTTAGAACTAAATTTTCTGGGAGAACATTTTACGCTTTTGGGGGGTGAGTTAGAAGATGTTTAGACATACCAACACACTAAAAGCATAGAATACCACAATTATTCTCATTAAACTTGTGCCTTAGAATACTGGAGCATGACTGGATGATGAAAGGAAAGAAGATGAGGTAAAGTTTGGATATTTATCTAATCAAAGATAACAGTTTAGCCCAATGTCTGTATTAGTTCACTCTTTATCTATATAGTATGATGTGAGCTAGTGTCCTCCAAATGTATTGCTACAGGCAAAATTTCTTATTACTGTAGTATGTGTAACCCCTCTTAAATTGTACAGAAAGAGATTTAATCTTCTCATAACTGTGTTTGTGTTCAGGCGCTACTTTGGAAAACATACACAGCTCACAAAACAGACATGCATATGATCAATAATCACTGTCTCACACAAGTTTTCTGGAAGCTGAAAAGGTGTGTTTGTATTTGTTCCTTTGTTTCCTTATTTATTAAACACTGGCAATAGGCTACCTTTAGAGACCACCACTGGGTCAAAGGATTTAATACCAAATGCAGTTCTTACAATAATAAACTCTTACTAAAATCAAAGTTAATTTCTTATTGAGAAAACTGCCCTAAAAGGAGTTATTTTAATCACTATCAAAAAGTTCTACGAAATTCAGTAAGTGCTCTATTGCATGATAGGATAACTTCTTCTCTTCCTTGATATAAAACCTATCTCAAGAAAGATGTAGTCAAAAGACATGAGCAGAATTTATTATAAATTAGAGCCATAATGGGCTGGAGCATTGCTTTGCAGGAAAACAAACTCACCTTGCTCCTGTGATCTCACAAATTTTCACACGTCTTTTGGTTAGGAAGATGCAGCCTCTCCTCATGCACAGCCTTAGAAGTCAGGATAAGGAAAACTCACAACTTACTGGTGTGGTTACATATTTTAAAGTCATGATTTACCTTGTCTACTGTATTTGAGAGAAAATGGTCTTCTAGTAGAGGTGCTTGGCTAAAGCTGACCCAGATCAGGCACTGATTGACGTTTCTTTATTTAGTTGTCTGTAAGCCTCCGGAGAACCACAGACTGTGGCTGTAAACCAATCAGATTGTGTCAGATACCATCACTAGGAGCATCAGACAGCTGGGGAAAAATCTCAACAGCCTCAGACCAGCTGCTGAATCCAGGTTTAAAAGGATTGGTATGATGTCTGATATATATGATCTAAGTGAGAAAGGATGTAAGTGTTTCTGTTCTCTACTGGTGGTCATGATTTGGGTGTAGTGCTCATTCAGAAAGAAAATCTCAGGGCACATAGTCAAACCAGGTGAAGCTGGCAGGAGCAAAGGTACACATGTAGACTGGCAAGAGAAACTTGAGAAGTTTTCCCTGTTTCAAAACTGGCCAGTATGTTTGGAAAGGGCACCTGCTGTAAAAAAAACAAAGCACTGTGAACACATTAGAGTGTTGTCATGATACAAAGCTGCAAATATCGCCTGGAGATACACAGTTTAAGAGTAGAAAAGTGAGTAGATATCTTTGCCTATTTCCTTCTATTCCTCTCTTCAAGTAAATTATTATTTTTTGCCTTTTACAGTTTTGGCAACAGAAAAAAATGAATGTGGTATTGCTAAAAGCTTTTGGGTGCAGGCTTAATTGATTCAACTGGAAGAATGTAGGATGGAGAAAATAGATTTATAAGATATTTATTAAATTTCTTTACAGATGCTTCTAGAGCTTGCTACAGAGAATTAGTCCAGTAGAAATATGATGATGGGTCAGAGGATTTCATTCTACTTTTGGCTCTGTCAGTGAGCTGCTATATGACTTTAAGTCAAGTGATTTCTTCAATTTTTCTCACTCCAAACTCTCTCATCTCCTTCTGTTAAGATTCCACATTTTATTGAAACTTTCTCTTGAAAGAAAGAGAAACTCTTCAACTCTTTCTTTGCAACAGTGGTCTAAAATGGAGTCTCCTCTCAGTGGTAGTCTGAAAAATTCTCTAGAATAAAGTCAGAAACCTGGGAGAAGAGTGTCCTGGTTTCAACTCTTTTCCTACATGGCAAGTTCTTAATTCAGTTTCTCCCCTAGCTGAAAGTGTTTATTCACTTTGTTATTTTAGAACTTTCAAAAGAGCTAAGGCACTAATAGGTGACATAAATGGTGTAGAATATTACACTCTGTTTTCCCCCACTCCCATGTCCCCCAGATCAATGAGCAATATGTAAAAGCACAAAAAGATAGCAGGCTCATTTAAGAACCTATAGCACAACATTCTAGAGGGAGTTTATTGGTATGTTGCCTTAAAGGCATTTAGCCAAAAAAATACCCTGTACAAGTCATTCAAGTTAGTCAGCAGTCACAACAATTTGACTCTTACTTCTAAGATTGATAAAAATTATTAAATTGACATTTCGGATGGAAAAAAATTAATTTATTCCTGAGAAAGCAGACTCCCAGGAAGCATTCAGCTGCCTCACACAATGGAAGGCTAAGATTCTGCAGCTAGGTTTCCAAAGTGACAAAGAATTTTACAAGGCCTGGATGATCAACTTGAAACACACTTTGGCCCAAGCCCTAAACACTGCATCCCAGTCTGCAGTTTCTGGGAGCTGAGAGATTCTGTATCTGTCAACTGATCACACTGTTATCTCTGGTTGTTTTTTACGTTATTATATATAGTTAATCTTTCATATTCATTTTGGCTAAATGCATTCCTTCTCTGAGTCTTGTTTTAGCCACATCCAACAGAAAAACAGTGTCCTTTAGATGCTTTGCAAGTTCATCTGCCTTTAGCTTACCTGACATTTCCAGCACTGGGTGGAAAGAGGTGAGAATCAGCTACTCTTCAGTGGCTACATGTGATCACAGTCCCTCTCCTCTCCTGGAGAACTGCTCTGCCACTAGAAAGTAAAGGTAGGTAACTCGTGTAAACTCTTACAGCTAGTTATTATAGCTAGAAATCATTTGTATGCCTCAGAGAAAGCAAATTGATAACAAAGTGGGGAGCTGCTCCCTGACAGTACCTGATATCTTCTGCTTCCTGTAAAGTTCAGGGTTACAGATTATGAGAAATACTACTGTATACAGTCAGATTTTTCTTTACATTTAAGAAGATGAAAATTACACAACAAATTAAATTCTTCTAATAGCCCTAATAGTCCTCTGTGAAAGAACTAGAAAATATATTACTCAATGCCTATACAAATTGGCTTGTTGGGAGCTGTTCTTTCTGCTTGACCACTGCTACTTTGGTCTAGCAATTCTTTCAAAATCAGAGGGCTTGTTATTGGCAATGGCCAGCCATTGCTGTTAGGTAATTTTCCTTCATTTTCTGTACTTGCTTTGTCCCATGATATACTCCATATTCTCCTCATGTTAAGTAATTTTGCACAAAATAACTGTAGAGTGATGTGTGAATATGAAGATGATGAACTCAATTTCAGAAGAAAATGCTTCCACAGACAATAGTATACCTGGCTACTCTGAAGTCGTAGAGATCAAGCATGAGATAAAGCTAGAATCGTGTAATGAATTACTGCTGGAATGATTGGGTACACTACAAATGACTGTGTGCAGACACACAGTCTGATGAATGAAATTTATTAAGTGAATCTACTCTGAAGGCAGGTTGTTATTCTATTCTGACATTTCTGATTGAATTGCTTTACTACTGGTGAATTTTTCCCATCCTCTTTCTGCCCAACAAACTACTAAGGAATTTTTGCTAAATGTGTAATGCAGGACTGAAAGGAGAGAAATTGGAATGACTGCTTATCTGAAAACAATATTGGGGTTTATGTAAAAATGAATTTAGGAATGTTTCTGAGTCAATTTTCTGCCTGCAGAAAAACAAACAAACAAAAAATCCCAAACCGAACCAAAACAAAAAACCCCAAAATCTCAAATCAATCAACCAACCAAGCAAAAACTAAAACCAAAACCAAAACCAACCAAACAAAAGAAAAAAAAAACCAAAACAAACAAAACAAAAAAAAAAAAAAAAAACAACCCCAGAAAAAAACAAAAAAAACCCCAAAACAAAACCAACAAGACAAAGCTTTATATTGCTAGTAGTCAGGACACTTACCTAGGGCTTGGTTGCTCAGATTACAGTTCTAACTTTACCTGACTTAGAGGTGACAAGTGCAGAATCACACCATCTGTCTCACTAAGGACCTTAGCAACTCATCTGTCAGGGAGAGATTTTGACCGTAACTCTGTCTCAGCCGTAATACGTACTGTGCGTAAGAGTGCAAGAATTAGTATGTTAACTAGGACACAGAGACCTAAAATCAAGTCCTTGCTATTTTCAAGTTCCCTCCAACATTTCAGAACATATTATTGATCTTTACTATATCTCAGTAACACCTTGACAGATCAGATGACTCTTTAGATTTAGGATGAGCTACTTTCTTGTGTGTATTTTACAGGCACGTACTAAGCCAGAGAACATGGCTGATCCAAGATCTACAATTCTCTGTCTCTAGTCATCCTGCTCTCCAGTTTCTGCCCCTAGTGATATGACAGAAAGAAGAACAGAGTGGACAGCCTAATGGGGACAGAACAAGGAATCATTGGTACCTCTATTCAGCACAGGCAAGGATTGCCTTCTTCAGGCTGAGTTAAATATCAAATGCTGACATATCTAAAGACACCTACATTTTAGAAGACTACTACAATTTCCAGGTAATTCATTAGATTAATCTCTCTTTAAAACCAACTAGGAATTCCACATCTGATGTCAAAAATCTTTGCCAACTAACATTTTATTAGCAACAGCACATTTCTGGGGAAAAAAATGCAGTTTGGCATTGGCAAGCAATGCTTCTCTAAAACTGTCTACTGTATTCTGAAAGCTCTCAACTAGTTCTAGGAAGATTTTGCTATTTATCACTCTCAGTATTTCCAAGAATAATGTACAAGACATATCAGTGTACCTCCAATTTTTTAGCAGCTGAAGACTGTATTTTTTCCTAATACATTGTCTGTAAGATGAAATATACCAAATAACTGGATCTCAAAAGTAGTTAGGCAAGTAGGAATATTTTGATATTATCAGGCACATGACACCTTAAATTTGTTCTAAGAATATTGTACTTCTGGCCTGTGATTCATCAGTTGGCACTTGAAAGGGGGATTTAAAAAAACATCTATGTGACATCATCTCATCTTGCTGGTATTACCACAAGGGGGTTTTGTTAGGTTTTTTAGTCTAATTTTTGGTAGTATCGTTTCACAACTGGATGACGAAAAAAGTTCTTTTCCTTAGTTTGGCACCTGTTTTTTGGTAGGATGGTATTTTTTGGTGCTTATAGGAACAGCAACTGAAGCAAAATTAAACAAAGCTAAGTATATTCAAATCTAATACAAATACACACTTTCTAAAACCAACATCACACATAAAGAGTATGTGTGTAAAACTCTCTCATTATACATACAGAGTTTAGACTTTTCTATGTGCCTTTTTGTCTTTCTAGTTGATTTCTTTTTCACTTGGATTTGTAAGAAGCTAAGCATCTGAGTTTGCAAGCCTCTTTCAAAGGGGAATCTGGACGCAAGAAAGTTCCTTTGCAGAAGACTCCAGTGTCTTCTGAGGAAATTAGTCCACGTGTTTAACGCAGCTCTGGTGCCACATTAGTGCCATAGAGCTGACTGTCTTGGGGAGGCAGTATGCTCCCACTGCTTCCCAGCCCCAGCCTTGCTTGTTTATGATCAGCTCAGATTTCTCTTCAAGTGGGTGTGCCCAGAAACCTTTGCCATAGAAAGAGCTTGTGTGAGGCAATGCTATTATTAGATACCAGCGTCCTTCAGGCACACACTCGTCTCACACAATTTTTAGTTAAATATGGAAGTAACATCTTGTCGGCTGCCTATGGAGATGTTCTTTCTTTTAGTAGCCTTCTCATATTAATGTGACTGGTTTTGTTTGCAGCTTGTATTCTCATTTGGCAATTGTACAGCATTATCTATGCTTGAAACATACTGCTGTGAATCAGCACTAAGTGATTCGAGGCAGTCATTGGATGTTCAGTGGACTACCCGTGACATTGTTACATGCTGATTATATTGCATATTCCTAGTATTATATTCCCTCATAGAACACTGGTGTTTCAAAATGCACGCTCTGCATTCCAGACAGACATCCTATCAAGCATCATTCTGTTCTAATAGTGTGTGCATCTCCTGGTATTCATGACAGTTTTGTAAGATTCCCTCCAGACGTGAAAAGTACTTTGAAAGTTTCACCTACAGCATAGTCTTACAAGCCTTCTTATAGCTTCTACACAGCTCTCTTCCTTCAAGACACTGATATTTTTCCAAGGTAGCACTGGTGAGTGCTAAACTTCTCAGAACAGCACGCACAAACAAGCTGCTGCATACACAATCCAAGTCACATGAATTCCTCAGGAACAGGACTGCATCTTGGATGTTATTCACAACCAACTATTTTATTTTCACTAGATAAGCACTTCCTAAGACTGTTGTAGTAACTATAACATTCCTGGCATCACGCTATTTGGTGACTGGTTTTGCTGTGTCACTAAGGATAACTCAGGGTTAGTGTGAAAATTCAGTTTTAGGCTTCAAGTGAGCTGTTCTCCATACCCCATTCTTAGGAGCTTGGTTTCTGAACAGTAGCTTAGGTTTTCTGCCCAGGTTTCCTATACTATTGAGGTTAATGAAGTGGGTGGAGAGAGTAGGACAGAAAGAACGGCATTTTAATTATGATAGGGACTGAAAAGTGCAGACATGCTGTGGGTATTTTGGAAAACAAGCTAGGATGTTGCAACACCAGGCTAGTAATTGCATAAGCACACTTGCAGTTAGTTGTTCTAGGGAATTATATCTTCCCTTCCTCTTCCCTTTCCCCTTCCTCCCCTCTTCCCCTTCCCTTCCCCTTCCCTTTCCAGATAAAATGTCATTATCCAGTACTGTGTCTTATGTCCAGAAACAGTTTTGTGCATTACTGCTGCTTTCATTACTGGTAATTATTCCCTGATTTAGAGCCAGAGGTGGGAGGATTATGACTTTCTAATCCATACCAAGTTTTGCTAACTGCTAGTGGTACCTGTCTGGTACATGATGTGCCTTTCAGCTATTTGGATTGTCTATTATTTCACATCTATATCATCTCCTGGGTCAAAGTTAGCCTGAACAAATGGCCAGTTGATTTTAAATTAATGTTTTTGTACACTACCCAGAGCTATCTTTCCCATCTGCCATTAGCTGCAAAGTTCACACACCTGTGCGTGTGATCATATATCTTACCCACGAGTATTCACTGCAGTGTTTTGTGACTCAGACAGCATTTACTTTCTCTGCAGAAATCTTGTAAATATATTGCTACTCTAATAACAAGAATCACACAAAATTGGTATTTCTTAATGTGGTTGTGGAAAAAAATGTATGAACAGAGACTTTTCAAAGGACAGATGTAGACTATAATTTTAATATCAGCAACAATTCTATAGCTAGTTCCTCACAATAGCACATAACTAGCATCAAGCAGCAGCACAAAAGCCCCATTAAGTTCAATCCACTGCTTAGAATGGATAACAGGAATAAAAAGGGGCTAAAAGCATTAAGATTGAAGCATTAACATTAGCATTTAGAATTAAAGCATTACTATTTAAGCATTATTCCTTAAAAGAGATAAAATAAAAGGATTGTATTAATATCTGAAATCGTTTCCACTTTTTATTTTAAAACTTAGTAAAGTAATTGCAATATTTTATTAGAAACAATGATATGTGTCTTCAACACAGTGTCATCAGGTCATTTGCTACCTGTCTTTCTCAAAGATTCGTTTTTAAAGGAACACCGCCAACATGTGGATAGACTTTCAGTGAAATAAATACACCACTGAAAAATTCACCACAGGGAAGTGGAAAGAACTCTAGTTTCTGAATATATACTAGAATTAGAGCTCAAACGCATTGGCAAGACTTTATGCTTTCTTGTTGTCTTGAGATGCTGTAAGTTAGATCACCATGGCTTAATAAATGCCACTGGCATGTGCACCTTGTTTACATATGGTATCTGACCTGTTCCATATACTATCTGACTGCAGGCTACATTTTTGTAGCAAGTAAAACGTCTACACCTTTCTAAATAATTCGAGACTATGACAGGTCATTACTAAAGTACACTATTTACTACGTAAGTGTTATTCACATGGTTTTCTCACAATTTTCTTTTACAATCATTTTAATGGGTGCAAGGGGTTTTGCCCTCATTGCCCTGTGCAAATAGAATCAAATTAGGGGTGCCAACACTGAACACTTCAGAGAAGTATATGTAATAATATCGATGTGTAACACTGACCATTACACTATGCCTTGTGCTTGCTTCTGTTTTATGGAAGATCGAGAACACATGAATCAGCTAAATACTTTATGGTAGGCATGTTCACAGAACACAGCATATCAGGAGCAAAGTTACTTTGGATGGTTCATCAATGTCAAATTTATCATATTCAATACTTCTCTGATTCATGTCATTTAACTTCATACTACTAGACAAAGATTAATAAATACATTAATAAAAATACATGAAATAAATAGTGCTAGTTTTGCACTGCATCTGATAAGAGGTTGATAATTTCAGATCATAGTTCTTCAGCAGCTCTCCAGTTTTGGAGAGGAGTCTTGGAAAAGGAGAAAATAATACTATTTAGCTGCTTAATGAGGTACTTCAGAGATGAGCCTCAAGCATGGATGGCTTCTTAAATTCCAGTGTTATTGTGGCTATAAAAATGGGATACTTATGCTTATATCTTATTTGTTAAGCATCCTTTTTATATCTTATTCATTAAGCACAGTAACTGAAGTTCTCAAAATCCACAACCATTGTTGCTTTACTGCTGTTGATGTAATTTACTGTTGACTTCAATAAGAAAAAAGTCTGTCAATACTAAGTGCTTTTAAGATGCTCAGTGTGGATTTATTCTGGGCAGACTTCCTACTTTATAAAAGTTCTGTCTTAGTGAATCAATTTGCTACCATTTTTTCTCAATATTTAAGAATGGTTATTTTCAATGCAATATAGCTTCAATTAATGGTGGATAAGAGGAAGTGACTGTTTCTTGAGCTGAGCTGAGAATAGAATCACTGGAAAGAGAGGCAAATCTAGGGATGATCAATGGATCAGCTGAAGAACGGAACCCCAAGTGGCAGATTGGCATAGACAGTTTACCACTGGAAGCAGAGGAGAATTCTGAGTTGAAGTTGCTTAGCTGCATATTTATGACTCCTCTTTTTGCTATTATTATTCAGAGACTTCGCAGATTCTGATAAAACTATAACCCAAAATTAAATTATCAACTATTTTGGTGAATTAGTTTTCAGCCAGATTAGGCAGCTGAAGAGTTGAAATCAGCCCACAGAGGAATATAACAAGCATTAGTGTTGGAGTAAGGTAAGCAGTGAAACACGAGGCAAGAACTGAGCAGGGAAAAGGGCATTGCCATTTTGGAAAGTGGTAAGCTGTTAGATCTGCCTAAATCATCACACTAATTTCACCTACAGAAAAAGCAACTTTTGAATCATTCCATAGCATTCTGGCCATAAAAACTGGCAAATTACTTCTGTGCTATCTGGTGGATATATTTATAGTACATGATAGTTTCTAGCTAGTACATGCTTTTTTAAAGAAATTAAACACTAGATGTAGGTCTTTAGAATTGAGATAGAAACGTACTAGCAATATTCCAAGAGAAAAATACACTGGTTTAATTTTGGGACCTGAAAGTTCTTACAGTAGCTTATTTATTTTTATGAATTAAAGTAAATCATCAAAGCAAGAAAAGCATTTATGGCAAAGTGACTATACCACAAGAAAATGTTCCAGTGTCCTAACCCTGCTATGACTATTCCTTACAATAGCCTGGAGTTTTTTATCTGTAATGTAGCACTGTAATCCATCCAAAGGCTCATGTGCCACATGTTTATTTCTACATGTCTATTGAGAATGGGACTGCAACTGGAACTAGGCACCATGTCAAATCCTTGTTCTAGGCCACAGAGAATAAGATTCTAAGAAAATACACAGTGGTCTTAAAGTTTCTGAAAGAGACATGGAGAGAGGCAAGGTAACAGTGTAAACTTAACCATACTCCATTTAAAAGAGGAACATAAGTCTAGGAAGTACTGCTGAAAGGAAGGTCATAAGGCAGCATAGAGGACATAGCAGTGACGCTTCTGTGGGAGCAGCTGCTTCCCCTAGCAAGAATCTGCAATGAGTTAAGATACGCAAAAACAACCACGCCTCATTTAGCTCCACTGTTCACAAAACTATTTACTTAAATGATTTAACTGGTTACACCTGTGGAAATACATAGACGCATAGATAAGGATATTTATTTTGCAAACACAGTGCTATGGATTGCTTGGGACAGTACTCTGAACAGACAGTGGTTACAAGTGGCTGTAGCTCCTGCTGGCTGGGGATGAGTGTCTCAGATTTGTTCAGAGTGGTGTGCCCACCAAAGAAACAATTTTGGCTTTAAATACAAAAGCTCACATTAAGGAAGAAGTTAACATATTAATCTGTACTATTAACCACTTCAGTCAACAAATAAAAAGAATTTCCCCATTCCTTATCTCTCAGCTCAAGCTTTAGGCACAAGTATTTGTTGGGACAATTTTTTCATCTTATTTTAAGGTTGTCAGCCAAATGATTCACCAGTTCCACAGCTGAGTCTGGGCTACTTCTGACATGTTTTAGCAAGACTGATGAACCCTCGTCTTCCAACCCCTGGAGGCCTGGCAACTTCTCAACCACAAAGCTTTACTGTGTGTAATTGCTTCTTATGTGCAGATCAGGTTGAAAACAATTGAAAACTTTCCACTGGGTCAAAAGCACCCAAGTTTCTACTGACACTTGTACTGTTCATGAAATCTCTGTGCCTTTCACCAGAAAAATAAACCGGAAAAAGACGGTCTGAGTCATGTTTCCAGGTGTTTAAAAGCTGAAAGATCTAAAGCATTCTTCAGAGATAGCTTGTCTTCAAAGATGAAAAAGGTGCAGGGTTGCTGGCAAACATATTTTAACCCATGACAAAGTCTTAACTAACATACTGCTAAATGGAAGCTACCAAACTAAGGCACAATATAGGTTATTGCAGATGTTCTAAGGATATATTTCGGATATATTTATATTTAATCAAAGAAATGTTTTATTCTGCATCTTAAAAAAAAAAAAAAAAAGAAGAGATTGTGGTAATAGTTGACTTAAAATCTGAAGAAAAGAACCAGTTTAAAATTCTTCACTTTTATAAAGCATTCACAAGCTATAACTAAAAACTGTATTTATTTTATAGTGGAAAGGACCTGTAACTTTTAGACACACTTTTTAAAAAATCGTATTGTAGAAATTCTAGCTTTTTACCAACATGAGCAAAGATTGACCTTCAAATCCATTCAATTTTTTTTTCTAAACGATGTTATACAAAACTACAGCGAAACCCTAATTCTTCTACCATAGTGCAAATAGTGCTCCTGAGAAATGACCTCTATACCTGATTTCTCCTTTATGACTAATTCCCATTGTATTATCTTAAAACTTGATGTTAATAGGAAAATCTGGATATGGAAATCTCTGTACATGTAATGGAGCATGATCTTATTTTAGCTTTTCTCTTCACAAAGATGTGAAGAGAATTATCATAATTAAGGATTTTTGATTGGCAGAAATGGAGAATGGTGAAATCAAGTGATGAGGTGCTCAAAAATCACCATTCAGGCCTCTCTGCAGCCTCTGCATGACACTGTTTAGAATCCCAGCAAAGTTAGCCACACAGGTACTAATGTTTCTTTAAAATATTTAAACATAGGCCAGAAAGGGTCAATGCTTTGAAAAGAAAGCTCTTGAGACATGTCATCCTATTAAAAGAAATTATTTGATGATTTAATAATTTTAAGAAGTTTTTCTTTTGAGGATGGGCTGTTGTGGTATGTTAAGGGGTATCTGAAAATATGTAAATGGTTATTAAAATTCATACAGCTCTGTGCCCAGCATTAGGGCCAGTGTTAAACTCCAAGGACTTAGTGTGAAACATGACCTTGACCTAGATTGTGCTACAAGGTTGTCATCATAACTAAGTCTGTGAAACATGATCATGTGTGAAAAAGTGCACTTCTAGGTTGATGAAACACACAGAAGAGGTACAGGGCTGCACTAGTGCCTGGGCTCTTGTGGACACCTGGCCCTTGTCCCCTTCTTTACCCAAAGAACAATTAACCTCAGATTTTTTTATTTTTTAAATAAATACGGGCCCATTAAATTTGTGTTCTTTGGGAGTAATCAATTTCTATTTTCTGCTTTCCCAGAAATCAGTGTCTAAAAATCTCCCATATTAAGAAAAAAAGTTAGCCAGTCAATCACATATAGCAGAAGTGTAGCTGTCAGGGAGCAGCGGACAGGCAAGTCAGTAATGAGGCTATGTATTGAACACATATAATTTCTATACATTCCTTTTCCAGGTTAAGTATAGATGGCCCAGCCACCTTGAACAACATCAGGAAAATTTTGTTCCAAATTGATGGTATGTGACATATTGTACCATGATTCCTTTGTCAGCTCTACCTACAATCCCTCCCCAGTGCCAAGAGGATTGAAGTGGCTTTATGTTCATGGTGTTCACCTTCAATCTTATGGCTCTTTGTTGATGTTCAGCCATAACTACAAACTTTTGTCTCTGTTGTCCCAACTCCTTTGGGGGGGCAGGGGTTGCCAGCAGGTGTTACTGTCACCTATAAATACTTCATTATAGATATGAATACATATTGCAATAAACACAGTAGTACAACATGTTATGTAGATATTAAATATTACATAGGTTAAGATGATACAATACTATGTGCTTTACTAGCAAACATGTACACAATATCCACAGAAGTAAAAAGTGCCCTGGAAACCAAAGCATGGGCAATCCTCTCTCGCCTCAAGCTGAAGAGATTCAGGGCCTTCAAAAGTTTGTAATTGGCATGATACTGCTTCCCACGTGTGCAAAGTGGAAAACCCATAAACACAGTATTTGTAGCAGTTTTTAGTTCTGGGATTTGTTCTTGAAGGTGTTTATACTTCTCTACTTTTTCCACAGCAGCCACTTCTAAAGATGTTTCAATACTTTCGTATTTCATGGTGACATCCACCATGGATGCCTGGCTCTCTTTCACAAATACCAGGTCCAGTTTGTATAATTCATTGTTTTGATTTCCTGTGTTTGGTTCCTGGAACACTATCCAGTTTTTCTTTGTAGCATCATTTGGTCACGTTTCACACCGTCGGTTGTGCCTTTTGATTCTTGCGTCTTGCACAGCAGAACAATACTGGATGATACATGAATTATTTATTTATTTGTTTAAATAAAAAGTAAGGTTAAATTGCGACGGAAGGCGCACGGCACGGAGATGCGGGCACAGCCGGCCCGGCGGCACGGCCACGGCCTGCATAGCGGCCGCGCAGCGGGCCCGGGTGCCGCCGCGGCCGGGTCATCCCGCTCTGCGGAGCAGCCCCCGCCACGCCACATTCCGACACTCGCTCCCTCGAGGGCTCCGCACCCCGGCATCCCCGGCGTGAGGCGGGCCCGTGCGGGGAGGAGGCGGTGCCGCGGGGCCCAGGCAGGGGCGAGGAGGAAGCGAGCGCTGAGGCAGCGGCGGGTGGTGGTTGGCAGGAGCTCCCTCTCCTGAAAAAGCTGCCGAGGAGGGAGGGAGCCGCCGGCCGATCCCGCTGCGGCCCCTGCGGGGCGGTGCTGGCAGTGGGCAGGGACTGAGCCCGTCCTGGGAGCATGCGGCGGCAGCAGGAGGAGGAGGAGTGAGGAGCCGTGGCAGCGCCTCCGCTGAGAGCGGACGCCGGGAGGAAGATGGAGCCCTTTCCCAGCGGTGAGTACCCGGGCGGCCGCCGGCGCCCGGGACGGGGCCGCGGGGCCTCCCGGCGGAGGCGTGTCCATCGGGAGCTGCTGGCCCAGAGGAACAGGAGAGGCTTCGTAGTCGTGCTGCCCCCGTGGTCCGCGGCTTGAAAATTGTCTCAGGTTAATTAGGCATAGGTGTCTTGAACGAGCGAGGTGAGAGGAGTTCCCTCGCTTTTTCGGCGCTGTTGCGCTTCTCACTGCCCGGCCGGGGTCCCACTGGCACTGGGAAGCCGGGGCCACTTGTACACCAGGTGTGCGCTCGCCGTGTGTGGCACCGGTGAAGGAGCCTTACACGCGTGTGGAGTGCCAAAGCCATCATGATTCTGATGGGAAGGAGGAACCAGACCCCCGCTGTTTATGGCGTTTTCCTGATCGAGGCATTCTCANAGAAATAAAATAGAGAAGTATCAGCGGTGTACGAAATAGTGTTTCAGGGTGTTCATGAAAGCCAGAAAGCTTTCAGAGCTGCCCGTGCATTGACAGAAGTGCTTGAAATACCGACGTAGTTGCATATGCTTAGAGATAAGCATACGGGAGCGTTTGCTGACATCGTGATACAGCAGTGTGTGTGCATCCTGTGCTTGTGCCTAAAATGAAGCCATGTAGAGTCCGTGTTGCTACTGCCTCTACTAATAGCAACACATTCTGCCCGTCCAGGACAGAGGAGGAAATGAACCTCTCAGCTCAAACTGAAACTAAAGTATATTTGGTTAGATTCAAGACCATGGCCAAATATGGAATTAGACAGTGGGTAAAACAACAGCCTTCCTGTTGAAAACGCAGCACTTTTGTTACAGGTGGGATTTGGTCTGTTAAATGTTGGATAGCCATCGCTGAAGTACCAGGCAGAGTTTGCTGCATCATATTTTAACTCCTCAGTGACCTTCCAAGTCAGAGTGTGAAACTTATGTCAAATTTAGGAAAAAACCCATGCACTAAAAAATAAATTTTCTGTCTCATGTCAGGGGGGCTGGAACTAGATGATCTTTAAGGTTCCTTCTTATCCAGTCTATGGTTCTATGAACCATTCTATGAATCTATAAATATATGGTGATTGTCTTGCCTCAAATACATGAAAAATCCCCTATCATTTGATGCTGCTGTTTAGACTCTGAAAGAATCTGAAGGTTATGAACCCTGGGCATATTTTGGTGCCTTAACTAGCAAGAGAGACCTTTTCCCTCTTTTAATTTTTTTTTCTTTGTATTGTCATGTTAAAATTACAGTTTGTACAAGCAGTTGATGTTTTGGTTCTCTAGTTAATCCTAGCCTCAGTACAAGGTCTTTCAGCTCCAGCCTATATCAGTCACAGGGTTGTATTCTGCATTCTTGTATGCATGGTAAAAAGAGCTTGTTTTGGGGAGAATTTTATTTTAAAGTCATCTTGCTAAGGCCATTCCCTTTGAAAGAGATGAAATGTTGGAATGTTGTTTTAAAGGTCTGTTTGACATAATACTATTGCTGCACTATGCAACAAAACATTCAAAAAATTCTGCTCCATGCAAGTGGAAGAAATGGACCTGTGGGCTTGAGTGTGTAGCTTAAGAAAAGCAATGTTCATGCACTGGGCTTCCTAGTTTTGTTTCCTGGCATGAAAAGCTTGCAGATGGTGGTGAGACTGGAAGAAGATTTGGAGCTGAAGCTGGTCAATAAGTTTCTTCCTGAAAGCTGACTCTGCTGGAATGGACACCACAGAGAATACGCAAATATTAGAGCAAAGATGTTGCTCCTTATCTCTGATGATCTTGAGGCCTGTTTGGTGCTCAATAGCAGCTGCAAAAATCTGAAGTGAAGAGGATGTGCTTACATTATTGGCTTTTTGGATAGAATTTTCATTTTCATACCTCGTGATCTAGAACCTTTTGTGGGCATCAAATTTTTCAAATAAACTGGGTATTTGTTTTGTCTTATACAATAGTTAGGTGTTCTGTTTGTGAGTCTGTGTTGATTTCCTGTGCAAAGTGCTGTGTAAATTCAGAAGAAAGGATGCCTGTCACAGGAAGTTTACAATGTTTTATTTGTAGATCTCTGAGTTCTTTGGGGCTTTTACCCTTGTAAAATAGGGGGAACAGGGAACAGACTTAAATCTTAAGATTTTCCAAAAGCATTTTCGTTGGATTCAGAACTCTGATGCCCATTTGGCAAACTAGCAATGAGACAATTTCTTGTGTTACTTTATGGAAGTAGAGCTGTGTCAGAATGAATATGTATCTTAAAATAGACTTTAAGGCAGCAAATGCACTAAAGTAAATATGAATCCCAGTTTTTCTAGTTTAGTATTTGGTGAGGTTTTTTCTTCTTTTTCTTAAATAAAAGAAAAAACACAGCCATAATGCATTTCAAAGTCAAAGAAATTCTTAACCTTTCCTTGAAATCCTAGTGGGTGTGCTGAACTCTTTACTGTTTTCCAATAGTTTTCCAGTGGAAATGTTCAGATAAACTAAATAATTTTTTTTTTTTTTTTGCTTCGCCCCTGTACTGTAAACTTAGTTTTGGACCACTTTGAAGAGATCTTGGCTATGTCTTTCCCCCTGCCTAGGAATTTAGGTGAAGATAATGTATGAGGTCTGTAGCTGTAGAAGAACCATTAATTGTGTATTTATTTTTAGCACCTGGAATAGCTGAGTTAATCATAGAATATCTCAAGCTGGAAGGGAACTATAAGAATCATTGAATCCAACTCCCTGATGCTCTCAGGACTACCTGAAACTAAACCGTATAACTAAGAGTGGCATCTAGACATTCCGTGATCTGTGGCAGGCTTGATGCCATAACCACATCCCTGTTCCAGTGACCAATCACCCTTTCGGTGAAGAACATTTTCCTAATGTCCCGTCTGAACTTCCCCTTGAATGTTACAAATGCTGTAATTTATGGTAGGATTTTTTTTGCGATGGATTCCTCTACTTTCCATGACTGTTCTTAATTTGAGATTTTTCCTCAAGAATGGCTAATCAAAGTTGAATTAAAAGTGCATGGAAGGCTTCCTTATTGTTGCACAGTTTTTTTTCCGGTAAGTTGTATAATCTCACATTCCTTTTAATTCTGCTCTGAATCAATGAGCAGAATTTATTTATTTTGACTAATCATTTCTTACCTAAACAGTTTCACTGAAATTAAAAGAAACAAAAAAACCAAATGGAAGAAGTGACATATGGACTAAAGGGAATATGTCATGTAATTTTGGACCCCGCTATTTCGGACATTATTACAAATTATTTTGCAAGTCTTTTGCTTATTTGTTAGATTGTATGTGTTTTGGAAAGATCATTTCATCATTTCCTGTTTAATACGTTAAATATGAAACTTCTCTGCTTGAGATGGAAAAAAAAGGTAGAAGTGAGCTATTACAATGTTTGTCATTTAAGACAGGTCACATGCATGAACTTGCAGCTGCAGATGGGATAACTTGTGATGATCTGCTGAAGTGCAGATAACATTCACTTTCACTCACATTCCTGAATTATTTTTATCCCTTTCATACACAACAGATGCTGATCTTTCATATTAATGACATGACTAAACTGATGAACAAAATAAAAAGACTCTTATGGGAAGAAGTGGGGTTTTTTTTCTGGAAAGTAGAAATAAATCAAGTCAGGTAATGTCCTTTACAAAATGCAAATGTCATTTGCAATGTCTAGTTATTTCATCTAGTTCCTGTCAATTCTAAAATGTTTTTATTCTTTGTGTTAATTTTGTTCAGTATAGAAATGTGTTGGCGATTGCAGGAGTATGTTCCTATGTGCATAGCATTAATGCTATTGGGCGCAGCAGGCATAGCCTTGACTGCCAGTATTTGACATTGTTGTGTCATGGAGCAGAAGGGTTCCTGTTTGTCTTAAACTGTTACTCAGTCCTAAACAACAGATTGAGTAATCTTTTTTTGGTAAGATGCTGGATAGAAAACCTCAAAGAGGTCTGTTCTTAATGTCTTTTTTTTTCTCCCCTGTGTTTTGCTTATCCCATGAAATATTACTGGGGGAAAAATGCTGTTTTAATCTGTTCCTAAGTGTGAGTTTTATGTTCAAGTGCGTGGTGCTGGGTAGTTTTCCACAAAGCTGTGTTATAGGATCTGCACTTGTGTTCCTGTGTCAGCTCAGCTGAACAGGAGCCTGTTTTTTCAATGTGTTGCGTATGTGTTTGCTTTTACTGCTTCGCTGTGAACTCCCTGCCAAGCAAGGGATGTTCAGAAGGGGAATTCAGTAACTTAAAGAATGTCTAAAGATGAGAGTATAGGTGCTCACTGTTGATCATTTGTTAGTATTTTTCCACCTAGGATTTAGTCTTCCACTTGCAGAATGAAACCATGGAGTATCTGTGTGTTTATCTCATAAGTAAACAATGTTGAAAGCTTATGTTGACCTCAGTATCTACCTGTAAAAGTATTCCAGGACTGTCTTGTCATCTTTTTTGGGAAGATGATGTGAAGTTGAGCAACCATGTTTCACATTGTTGAGGCTATGGGGACATGTGCTGGATAAAGCCCTGTAATGCCTGCAATAAAAAATGGTGGAAACAAATAAAAGCGAGGATAAAACCACCTCTGTTTGTTTAACTAGTCAGAATACTTTTTCATATTAGATGGGCATTGGTGCAACAATTACATACAAAGAAGCTGAATTTATCTTTATTTAATGCATCCTCTGATTTCAGTAGTGATGAATTCAGAGAATTCAGGTTTTTCTTTTCATCCTTTACTTAGTGATTTAAGAAAGTTCAGTGAATTTCCAGTTCTCCTGCACAATATTTTTTTTTCGTGAAGTACAAAAGCAAAGATTGTGTAGAAGAGCAAACACATTAAGATTTCTTTATGATTGAGAGCAGTATTATTCCTTTGTCTGTCAGAAAAATATATGCATGTCAGCTGCTGCTTAGATTTCTGTCCAACAGTACCTTAAAATAAGATCATATTAACTTTTGAAATAAACCAGGATTTTGTGTGATCTGGTTTTTAATTGCTTCTAAGTGTTTTAAGGAGTACATATGTACTTTTGAAGTTGTGTTTTGACTACTTATGATACCGCTTTAAATAGTGGAAGTATATTAACCTTAAATTGTAATAATCACAAAAGGATTGTGTGCCTTCTTGCACACAGAAAGATGGATACTCCTGAAGGAAATTTGGAGTAAGCAGGGGAGGGAATATGTCTGGAAAACTCATCCAGTTGATCAAAGAGACAGGAATTTCAGGGTAATATGGTGTGTTGAGTTCTGCACAGCTCGTGTCCCTAGCACACAGCTGATGCTTTATTGCTTCAGGAGTGTTGTCTTAAAGTAGATGTTCAAGGAAGACCTCAGAGCCCAGCTCTTTTGGGTTATTCAGGGCGTGTAGTAGTCTATTTTAGCAGTGGTCTTCTTTACTACATCTGGTGGAGAGTGAAGAAGTGGAATCCTGATTCCACTGAAACACGTGATGCTTTCGATCAGCTGTTTGTTCATGTGGAAATGAGGTGAGTTTTGATTTTGGGACTTGTTTTTTTATTCCAATCAAAACTCCCACCAAGATGTTTGGAGGAGTGTTTCAGTGCACTTTACTAAGCATAACTGTGTGCAGAGAGCTTTCCTTTGGTTGTCATTGCTCTGACATTAAAAGAATATATTCCGTTAACTGGAGTTCTTGTGTAGCAATACTTTCACCACAGTGCCATTGACTTTTATGAAGACTCAATTGTGTTCAAAACTAAGAATGTGCTTAATTTACCTGCTGTTCTAGGGCCTAATAGTGGATTTTATTTAAGCCTTTCTTTTGTATAAAAACTGACAGTTTCTGTCAGTAACAATGAGTTGGTAGCACATCTGTAGAACCACTTTTACTATTTTTCATGCATGAAAAACAAAAGTTCTGGAAATAGCAAGAATTGTGTTAGTGGGAGTTCAAAACGCTTCAATATACTTTATAGGCCTTATACTTCTGATCTGTAAACCATTATAAGAGAACAACAAGGAGTAGGTGTTTAGAAAATGGGACTGTGAATACAGCATGTATAAACTGTCAGTTGTTGTCAAAACTTGTGCTTTTTGTCATTGATGGAGATACTAATGAGGCCTTAGTGTCTCTTTTGGCACAAATGAATAATCGTAAGTCTGAATCATTGAATGGTTTAGTTTGAAAGGGACCTTCTGAAAAGTTTTGGTGTCTGATCTGCCCACACCCCCATGGTGATGGTTGTTATGAAGGTAATTTCAAAGCTGATATATGATACCTGGGTAGGGTTTTGGAGCAATTTAGATCTCAGTATGTCTTAAGCTAGCAGGCAGACACCTGGTAGCAGACTGCCACTTCTTTCTTTATCAATACCCTTGTCTCGTTATATCATGAGACTGAGAAAAATGTAGATAGATGTATTTTTGCTCTGTTAAGGTGATACAAAACTTACTGCATCGGGAGTCATATGCAGTAACCTTTAGACATTGTTGCTTCTGAACTTCCAGTTACAGAGCAGCGAACAGGTAATGTGTGCTTGTGACCTACAAATGGTTTGGTACAGTTGGAGTTGTCAAGTGTGTATTAAGTAACAATAGTAATCCAGAAGGCACGTTGGGTTGCTTCTGTAGAGAGTGTTCAAGACAAGAGGATATGATTATATTAATTTATTGCTAAAAGCAAACAAATGAACAAAAAGATTTGGTGAGCATCAATTTGTGTACAGTCTATCAGGTTCTATACCTGACTGTTAGATGTTTCAGAAAGCTCTCAAATTTTTTTTCTTTAGAACAACTGATCCCAGCAGAGAAATATTTTGTACCCTCAGCTGTGATGAGCCTGGTATTTATCAGACATGAAATTTACAGATGTATGGAAATTTATGGACAGATGTTGTGAAGAGGATATCAGCAGTTCTGAATATGGGAGTTGAGTAGCTCAAGAAATTTGAGATGAGATACAACTTCCTGTGTGTCTCTAAGATTCAGGACCTTTTCATTAGACCCCTGTGGTTAAACATTTTATGTGATTTTAATTGGAAAACATGCCTTTGGTAAGATTGGAAACAGGAAACTAAACCAACCATATTCTATAATTAAAGACAGAAGCTTCTTTCCTATCCTGTGTTTTGTTCACCCCGTGGCTGAGGATTGAACACTGCCTCAACCTCGAGGAAGATTTTCTTTCTCAGTAGTATCCAAAGAGCAAAGTGTCATTTAAAACCACTTCCTCTTTCCTTCCCTCCATTTCCCCTGCCTTTTCTCATAGGAAACTTACCTGGTACCAGATTTAAACTTGAAAATATATGGTTAAATGTAATTGGATGTGATATATCTCTGTTGGACATCAAAATCCAGACTAACCTTAGTTTGGTCAGCCTTAAGTTCTCCCTGTATTTCCTCTTCGCTCCAGATAAATAATTATGACCAAAAAAAGTTACAGTTTTTTGCCAGTTGTAAAGGTGGAGTATTCAGTAAATGATCCACTCACTTTTTCCCCTTCTGTGATATTTTCTTTTTGTTGATAACGTGGAAGTAAGGATTTGAAAAGAAGTCTCAGTAGTAGCCTGGCTACCTGTGTATAAATTTAAGTGGTAAATGGTGAAATGTAATTGATCCATGTAGTTCTTCAGCCAGAGGTCCTGCCAAAGAAAATGCAATGGTACTTTGCTTAAAAATCAGGAAGAGACTTTCAGAGAACCTTTTAGAATCACCCAAGACTAATAAACAGTGACTTCCTTGCAATTAGACTCCTCGCTCATGTTTCTTATGGCAACTTCAGATAAGAGAGGGTCTTAAAATACATAATCACATATTGTTTTAATTTCCGTGATACAGTGAACTGGCAGGGTTTTACTCCAGTCTATGTGCAGAAGCTTGTCATTGCAGTATTTATCTCACATTCATTTAAAAAGCCACATAAACAAGTAAACAGCAGAAGTAGACGTTGCAGTATAGCTTGAAGCTGCAAGTGACTTGTAAGCCTTGGAACTTAAGTTCCCATCCTTATTTTGGCATGGGAAACAACATTTGTCCTCCATTGCAATACAGGAAAATCTGTTCATTTTCAAGTTAAGGGTTTTTCTTGAGAAAGAAGGGCTTTTTGTTTTTTTCTCCCAAACCATCATCTGTTTTGTAGACTTTTTGTCTGTCCAGTGGAAGCCATGATATATGCTGAACTATACAGATTCTTGTATACCTCTGCCAGTTATTTCTATCTTGAAATCAAACCCTTGCAGAGTGGCATATGTGCTTCAAGTCGTGAGCAGACATTAGGTACTGTCTGCCTTTTGGTAAGAGTGTTTATTAAAATCTTAAGTAGTCATCGTATCTGTTTGCATGTAGATGTTGTCACTACAAAAAGCAACAAACCCTATTGTGTTTAACTGGAGTCTGTGTGTGCCTTTTTTAAAATTTTTTTCAGTTGCATTCAGCATATAAAAGTATATATAAGCATGTAGATGTCCAGTTTTGATCTATTACAAATATGCAATGCATATGTAATCTTGCAGCATAATGGGAATTAAGAATATGCTCTTAGCCTACCTATTGCTTCTGTTATGTCTCTAAAAAGCAGGCAAATCCCATGGATTATTCAGATTCTCATAGCGATGCTTCATGTTGCCTATTACTTCCTGGTTTGTTTTTTTTCCCCATTGGATTATTTCCTTTTTTTTTTGTCTATAAATTGAACAATTTGAGAGAGAAAAATGGTGACATCTATCTTGTAGCAGCCTAACCTTTTTTTTCCTCCAGAAATGTTGTTCTCCTGTAAAGGTTCTTAAAGTAAGATTGAACACATTTAAAGTAACTGCAGGCATGAAAGTTTTTGTTCCTAAATGCAAAGACTTGTGCTTTCCTGTAAGTGGCTGTATATTAACCCTATACACTGACTATACCAGTAAGTAAAAATTCTGCTTAAATGTTCTTGTTGGTGGTAAACCCTGATGGGCATTTACGCCCCACATAGCCACATGCTTAATTCCTTGCAGCAGCATGGGGGAGAGAATCAGAAGGGTAAAAAAGGGGAAAAGTCAGGAGTTGAGATAAAGACAGTTTAATAGGGAAAACTAAAAAACTGTGTGTGCACAAGCAAAGAAAAGCCCCAGCTCCAAAGTGGTAGGTGAAACCACGCTGAAATGAAGGCAGAGGGCTTTCCAGTAGGCCTTCTGATTTCCTTGACATTCCAGTGGCTTGTTGTGTCTTTGTTAGCTGAGTAAAGGTTATAACTGTTTTCTTACTGCAGATAGATACAGATTTGAAATTACATGAATGACATTGTGTACTGTCCTGCTTTAGTAAGAGCAAATAATTTTTTTATGTAGAATTATTTTCTTGCTCAGAAGGAAATTATAATGTATGGAATGATTAGGAAGACACAGTAGAGAAGAAGGAAATCTTCAGTCAGAATCTTAGCATAACTAACATGTTTGTGGACATAGGCTTTGTTTGCTGAACAAGCTTGTTGGAAAAGATAAGATAAGTTTTTCTTCATTTAGTCCAAACACAGATTTTTTTTCTGGATGAGTTGGAGACAGTCCAGAGCAAAACAGTGCAGGAAGTAATTCACATTATAGAAGGAAGAGCTAAATTGATATGACAGGGAATAATAATCATAAACAAATAAGTTTTTAGAGCATGCTGAAAAGATTATAAAATTAAAAGGCAGCCTTGTAAAAAATCACTGCTGTCTTTAGTTCAGTAATTTTTAATGTCTGATGTGATGTATCTGTTGATACTCACAAGAAGAAATAGTGTAATGCCATGTTTAAGTGTTAATGCAGTGACCTTAATCACTGCTTCTACAATATGCAATTTCACAGAAAGAATTTTGAAAATATGAAGATTTTTACTTGTTTTATTCTTTACTTATGTTTTACTTACACAGTGTTCCACTAACAAAGAGCAGTGTCTTTAAAAAAATAGATTTCATAAGTAAATCTTCAGGGGTTTTTTTTGTCTGTAAATGTGTGAACTCAAATTTGAGCATGTCTTGAATTTAAGGAGTTGCGCTTGTCTTCTATAGGATCCATGCAGCCTATCTTCACAGAGTTTTTCTGTTAAGTTCTGGGTCCAGAAATGCCTCAAGATGAGTAATTTGCTTTCATGAAGACTTTGAATAAATATAACTTTTTGCTTGACGTTCCTTCTCACACTTCCTTTCCTCTGGGGGAGGGAGGATAGAACCAGAAACATCACTGCTTGCCTGACCCACAAAAGCATGAGGTTTTAGTTAGGATTTTGCATAGGTTTCCCAATACACTCAGACATTTCACTTGTGATCATCAAGAGCCTGTGCCCTTTTACTCTTTCCGTAAGGGAATTTCTGTGTCTCAAAGGGCAAGCAGGAGGCATCAGGGATTATCTACTGACTATGCTGTAAATCAGTTGTATATGAGCAAAAATCAACAAAACTGATGTAACTTCTGTTGGGTGATATTTCAGAAGAACAGCAAAGCAATTTCTAAAATTACTATTTGTTAGTTAAGTATTTTTTTTCCAATTCAAAGGTTTTTTTTAATTGCTTCCTCCAAAATTTTGAGGCATTTCTTTTCAAGCTATGGCTAGACAAGGCATACAGTGACAGAGCAGGGAGAGCTAGCAGTTAGAAAAACTAAGTGACTCCTATATCTTTGTGTGGAAACCAAGGTAAGGAAGGAAGTAGTTAGGAGTTTGTGACTGTCCCAAGGTTTCAGAATAAGGAGCTACACTAATTCCTATGTTAACTGTTCCTGGAAATACAGTCCTACAGTGAGTCAGTGAATGTGGTGCTCAGAGGAGAAGTAGGAAGAGCTTGCTCATATTTTTAATCATTTATCTTCTGCTAGATAGCAGCAGCAGGATGTCCAGAGCTGTTATTCTGAAAGGAACAAAAAGAACAAAGAGGAGGATGGAAAAGAAAACAGTGTCTGCATTACCTTGAACACAGGTGTCTGGGAAAGGATGGTGGGATGTGGTGAGAGGGTGATGTATCTTTGTTAGAGGGAGTGGTGAGTTAGGTGAGGGAATAGGCCCAATGATGTTCAGACTGATGTTTTACCAGTTTTAACAGCTAGGAGTACAGTATGTCATCAGCAAAAAAATTGAGGTGGTGTACAAGTTGTGCAATTTACTTGATTCAGTCAGATTTATAAAATTTATACATAATATTAGAAGTCCCCATGCTAAGAAATTATTTATAGAATCATAGAATCATTTAGTTTGGAAAAGACCTTTAGGATCATCGAGTACAACCATTACACCAACGCTGCCAAGTCCATCACTAAACCGTGTTCCTTAGTGCCATATCCATGTGTCCTTAAATACCTCTAAGGATGATGACTCCACCACTTTCCTGGCCAGCCTATTCCAAATCTTGCTAGCCCTTTGGATGAAGAAATTTTTCCTAATATCCAGTCTAAACCACCCTTGGTGAACTTGAGGCCATTTCTTCTTGTCCTGTCACTTACTACCTGAGGGAAGAGACCAACACCCACCTCACTAACCTCTTTTCAGATAGTTGGAGAGGAACTAAATAACTTGGAAAATTCCTGTCTTACTTAACTGTGGTTTGGTTTTGTGTTTTGATGTGTTTTTTGTTTTTCTGCAGAATGTGTAATTGAAATTTGGTGTAAAAGTGGGAATTCTCTATCTTGTATGTAAACTGGCATACAGTTAAGTAACTTAGAAGACATTAAATTTGTATACTGACCTGAGTGCCTTATCTTGAACATTCAGCAGTGGCTCTGTGAGTTCATGAGGTAATAACTTTAACCAAAGTTCGGCTTTGTTTTAATCCTTATGAAGAGGAACTGCTTACTGATCATCGTTTTTTTCCCAGAAGAATTCTCATGACAGTAACTGAAAGCTGAGCTTACACTTGTTTAGATGTTCTGACCCCAAGCCCATACAGTAACTCAGACTCTTCGAGAACTAGATATGGAAATGCAAATGGCAAAGTTGCCTGTCAAGCCTCTGAATTGTGGCTTTTGTTTTTCAGCAACAAAATCATTTCAGACTTCTATTTGCTTGTTTCTTTCTTCTTTTAAGTAACCCACTCTTTACCCATATTTGATATATTTGAACTGCAGAAATCTGTATGACCAAGGCCTGGGTATTTTCACACAAGTTTTAATTGAACAGCTACAAAAGCGGAATGGCTGAAAAGTGGAAATATCAGTAAAAAATAATTTTCTGAGTATTTTTGTTGGTCTTAGTTGTAATTTACATATCATGAAATTGGAAAAGTGGTTCTATGGGCCAGGGAAGAAGGATCCACAAACACAAGAAACTGCACGACTGTTTTGGAAGAAATTAGAGGACATCAAAATATCTGCTGCTAGAGGAGTGTGCAGATGAGATGCTGTTTTCACTTGGACTGCTGAGATTCAAAGTAATTCATCCCAGAAAAAATCATTGCTGAACTATTAAGCAACATCTTCATCTCTTTTTTAAACCTCTGTTTTACAAAAGAGGAGAGAGACCTGTGTCTTGAAGAGCTGGTAACATTAGACAGCTGTTGTTAAGCATAGCCTTTGATTTTATTTTTCTATTGTCTGCACCAGCAATTTCAGAAATCAGACTGTAGACACCTGTGTGAAGACAAGTTTGTAGTACTTACTCTACAGCTTCAAGACCTGTTTAGCCACTAGAAGCCTTTTGTGTTCAGTTAACTTCTGCTCAAACCTTGAAGTGCTGCTTCTGACTCAACAGCTGTCACTGAAGGGATCTACTCTCACTGTGGCCTAACCTATGGGCCATAGGCCATATTAAATCTTCAGGCCAAGGGCTGCCTTGGAGCAATGTATTCTAAATGCAGCTAAAATAAGAGCAAGTATCTGTAGAGTAATTATCTCAATCCTAAATGGATTAGAGAGTTTGTAAAACTAGGGAAAGTGATTTTTTTTCCCAAAATGTTGTACTCTTGGGCACAGATTTATAGAATGCTGCTTGCTCAGACTGTCCAGAAGAGCTTATCAGCAAGCAATGAATGAAGAATTTAAAACTAAGTTCTTTCAAAAGTAAATACCTCTCAGATGAAATCATGTAGCAATTCTCCTAACTGTTTATAAGCACAGGTCTGATGAACTGTTACTACCATTTTCTGCTAAATATATAATATATTTGCCTTTTTTTTTGCTCAATTTCAACTCTTTTGTTCCTTTTTTGTTCCTTTTTTTTTTTTTTAATAAAGCAATCTGTAGCAACCACTGTGTGCTGATTTTGACTGTCCTAATGTACACATTTCATCCAGGAAAAGTAAGACACCAGACCACAGCAATTAACAGTTGGTACAAAAGGCAAATCTAATCCTTAAAGAATGGTTGCTAGGTAGTAGCAGGGAACCTGCAGTTCTGCGAATAATTGCATGCTGAGCGTGGAATATTGCTAGCAAATAAACTACAGAAACTTTCCAAGACTGTCTGTAGCATTACTGATGCTACTGAGTGTTTGTTTTGTACTGCACTGTTTTTTTCCTTTTGTATGCTAAAGACTTTTTCCTTGAGGTAGTGAGTAATTAGTGAAATAGACAGAAGATAGTGCTAAGGCAGCATAAAGGATTGTGGGATATGGCTTCAGATTAATATTTTTTCACTTTTCAGAGGGAATGGAATTGCATGTAAAGTCTGTCTGGATTGACCATCAACTGTTTTGGTTGTCTGACAACAGGAACTGGACTGCATAGCTCTGATCCAAGTCCAGTCAGTACTGTACTCCTTCTGTTAAATTCTCTGATTGAGCAGAGATGGGAGGCAATTCTGCTTCAGAAGTAACTTTGGAGGTGGTCTCCTTTCAGATATCAAAAGGTAATGGAGCTTCTGTGTACTCAGTGTTCAGGTGGATTGAGGGACTCCAACACATAGTTAAGACTGTCCCTGAACATTAAGATGACAAGCACTTCTGCATATTGAGTGGGTCTGTTCATTTATCTGTTTGCTTTAGCTGACTTTAAAAATCTACACTTCATATTTATACTCAATGGTCAGAAAGCTTGGCTTTCCTTTTCTAGCTGCTGATGCTGCATCAACAGTGAATTACAGTTTAAAGATTAAATACCAGTGGGGTTGCTTTTAGCCAGTTGATTTAAGTGTCTCCTGTATAATTTCTGTTCAGATTTTGAAAAGCGCTTGCTTGAGCAAGCAAGCTGTCATAAGCCTTGTTACAGAACTGAGGTTATTTCTGATTTGACCAGTAGGGTTTGAAATTGCAGTAACACAGAAAGCAACTCTGAATCTGCAGCCAAACATAACAGAATGCTTTTGATAGCAGGAGGTTTTTTCTCTTAAGCGCTTACGTGTAGGCTGAGCATTTACTGGCATATACTGCCAGAGATCAATCAATGCCAATTATTTGTATTCTTTGAGAATTTTGGGGGAAAAAATTAGATGTCACCTAGTGATGAGATAATGTCATCTATGTGTTCAAATCCTGTGCCAAATATCTTATAATACAGCATATAAATAGGATATAATAGATATATATGGATTTGAATGCCTAAATAAATAGGGAAGTGGGACTATGGAAAACAAAAAACCCTATTGCCTCAATAATCTTCTGAGGGTTTTATTCTTAAAATATTAATCTTCCACGAAACTATTGATATAAAATATTGTTGGTTTTCTGAGTTGTCACTTCTGTTTCTTGATCTTTGTCTTTTCTCATTTCATTTGCTGAACTGGTTAAGTAGGGTAGAATGTTACTTCCTTCTCTGCTGGATTTTTGAAACTCATTTCTGTCATATTAGGTTATGCAATTCATTAATAGCATTAGCTGAAGTTTCCAGCCTTATTTCATCTTTAGGTTTAGAAAAATATCAAGTTTATATCTAAGAAAATGTTAACAATGGATGTTTTAAGTGTGCATTTTCAAATTCTATCAATTCGGATGTGTAGTTGTCGATTAAACCTCTTCTTTGCCAGCTATTTTATTTCTCATCTCTTGAAAAAAAAATTGATAGACAATGGTATTTTATCTATATCACTGTGTGTTATTTCTGTTGATTTAAACTCTAATGCTGATTTGCAGTAATAAAACCCCTTAATTAGTGGTGTGTGGAACCAGTGATTTTTAGTCTCCATTGAGGAAGTGATTGCACTTTCTGAAATACTTCTCACCTTTTGGATTCCCATTGTAGTATTTGGAATCAAAATTTTCTTCAAAGTGCCTCCATATGTCAGTTTCAGCATCTGTGACAGTGAATCTGTTTTGGCACACCCCTTCGGGCTGCCTAGCTCTCCTCTCTCGGACAAGGTAGAAACAATAACCAGGATGATAGTTTGGGGTGAGAATAGGATGTAAGATTTGGAGCAAGTCTCAAGCGATGAGACCAGCATGAGGTGCACAAATAAGAGTGAATGTTCCCTTCTGTCTTCTGTAAAAACATTAATGTTTGGCAATTTGAAATTGGGGTGATTGATCTGCTGCTTCCTGATAAGTAGAATTGGTAAACTGCCATTAGTAAGAGCAGAGTCCAAGTATATAGTTTTAATTTTTACAATTCTGTTAAAATTACGTTTTTATTAAGTAACTTGGCATAAATAAATAGATTTATACCTTTTATTAGTTAAATGTGGAAGTTGGGCCTGTGCTGAGTTTAATTTAAAAAAACCCCAAACTTTAAAAAGGTGATTGAACACTATATGCTATGTTGCTTTTCTATAGTAACACTTCTGAAATTTTAGATAGAACAATTCAGAGAGATTTGGTATATTAAACATTTCTCTGTGTCTACCCTCCCCCTGTGTGAGGTTGAAGATGCACATTTACGTCAGACAGTTCAGGAGGAAAAGTGTAAACCTTTATTAGTGTTTCCAAATCCTTAGTCAGATGTCCTTGTACACATTTTACATGACTCTCCAGTGTGAAAAATCACAGTTTTGTTTCTACAGTCAAGTCTAGCCTTTCTAGGAGAGAAAGGAGCATTAATATTTATTTTTCATAGTGACAACCTTAGTGGTTTGTGCATTTAAAGTGTTGAGTTGTTTTAAATTTAAATAGAAACTAATAACAGAAGCACGTAACATTTCTGAAAACTTGCTGAATATTCCTAATGATGTTTTCCTGTAGCTTGTTTTGTTCCTTCTTGCATGCAAACTGTACAATGCAAGTACATCTGGTTTTAATTGGGTCTCATATTTCATCTTGTTCTGGTCACTAGCTTGGGATGACTGAAGACATAAGATATGTGTGAGAAATTTCACGAAGCAGGTATATTTTTGGTTTCCTCTCTCATAAATATAGATGAATACTGTACTGTGGGTAACATGTTCATCTTTTCCCCTAAAGAACAGATTCTATAGCAGGTACATCTATTATTTGCAAACTTTCTAGAGCTATGTCTGCATGTTAGCCGCACAGATCATATTACCTCTTAAAGACAGGGCAATTGTAGCGGAAAACTTTAATACATTTGTCATGGCTAATAGGTGCTTTTTAATTTATGGAGTGTTTCTAGTTCTTTTTTTCAGATACAATGAGAAATTATTATTTCACTAAGCAAAATATAAATTTTATGTTTCAGTGGAAACTTTTTTAAATATCTAATTTACAGCCTTTGTTTTTTCTTCCTTTTCTGGGAAATGGTTATACTGAATTTAGTATTTTTGATACGAGAGAGGGCGAGAGATGGCTTCATATGTGTCGTTATTTCTGCAGAATTCCTTTGTTGGCTTTTCCATGTGACATAGTGTTAGTTACTGACAAGGATTAAATAACTTAAAGAGCAGTAGCATTTGTACAGTTTTGTATCCATGGCTGTGTATCAGTGATCTGCTTTAGTCTTCACTAGCACATTCCTTTACTACTAGTCCCAAAGACCAAATAAAGGAGAGAAGGTCAGGTTCCATGTACTGTAACCAGTCTTACTATTTTTACAGTTGAGTTACACATACATGCAAGCATGCATCTCTCTGCTTGGAGCGTGCTTACCTGCCATACACAAAATACTTGCAAGTGCTCATAAGTGCTTCAAATAACTCCTCAGAGTCCTGGAAACAAGGAGTTTACTGCTGTTTGCTAAATGTTAACAGTGTAGAACTAATTTTCCGATTCTTAAGTAACAGTGGAGCCTTTGTTCTTTCAGTTTTAGACTGTGTGGCACAGTATTTGTGCCCGGTAGCATCTTTTCCTCAAACTCACTTTACCATCCTGGAAGCAAACTCATTCATGTATTAGGAATCACATAGTCTGATCTTACTATCTGTGCTGAAATCTTGCAAGTATTTCACTGCTACTTCTAGCTGAGGCAGCATTTAGACAGGTACATGAAGATAAAAAATAGCTTTAAAGGGAAAAAATCCACCTCAGAGTTGATTTTTGCCCTGATGTATGGCCTTAGCAAAAGTAACCAGGCTTTTAATAGGAGCAAGCTCATGTGGTTTGTCTGTGGAATTTGCTGTTTTGTCAGCAGCTTCTTCTGCCAAAAAAAGGGCCAATGCTTTCAAATTTGGACATAAAAGTTAGGTACGCAAAACTGTATTATGGGTCTTAATAGCTAATGGCATTTTTAAATATCTATGCCTAAAATCATTGGACAGAATTATTCTTTGACATAGTATCAGTGAGTTGCTTGGTGGTAAAACAAGTACTTGCTCACAGTTTTACTGTGTTCTTTCCTGACCCACCAGGCACAGATGTCAGGTTTTGGGCAGGCTTAACTCTGCACCTTCTCTCCCATTATTTATATGCGACTGAAGTAGTTTACATTCAGTGGGTATCGGTTTTTATTCCAGTTGGTTGGCACACT
The DNA here is from genome assembly GCA_013399195.1 of Dicrurus megarhynchus. Classification (NCBI taxonomy): domain Eukaryota; kingdom Metazoa; phylum Chordata; class Aves; order Passeriformes; family Dicruridae; genus Dicrurus; species Dicrurus megarhynchus. Next base: position 246,946 of record VXAD01012347.1, read on the forward strand.
TCATACCCCTTTACACAGGGCGGTTTGGTCTGGCCTTGGGTTTTGCTACTTCTTTTGGTACATGCTACCCAGTAGTTACTTTGCTCCAGGTTATTCCAGGGTTACAGAAAGTTTCTCTCTTATCTGCAGTCTGGAGTTTGGTTGCTACAGAGTGTCAGTTGTTACAGTAATTCCTCTAACATCTTTTTCAGTTAAAATTTATATGATACCTACTCATTATTTAAAGATCATACTGTGCTGAACTTCAGTCTCAGGAAGTGGCAACAGTCTGTCTGAATTGAATAGGATTGAATAAGATTTTTAGGTTTTTTAAGTTTAGCCTCTTAATTGGAATTGAGAAATTGAAAAATAAAATGCCTTTGAGCGTTTCCTGCATATGTTTTAAAATGGAATGGGTTTAAGTAATGGGTCATTTAGATTCATATAAGAATTTTGAGTGTTGAGATTTCTGTTTTGAGGTAGAATACCTTGACATGAATCCTGATAGACAAGAGAATACTGATTTTGTTTTGCAAGGGAAAAGTACAACTTCTAGGATTAAAAAGAGGTATCAACAGCATTACGGGAAAATATTGTCTCTGAAATATAATGGAATTTTTTTATTCTTTTTTTTTTTATTCTATGGAGTATTTGTAATGGATTCCAAAAACCAAACATGATGAGATACTCTATTGTTGCACACACTGAGATTCAAAACGTTGTGTTGCTTGTTAAACTTCAGGGAAAAGCTTACATTCTCCTCCTTAATGAGATTGGACCTCTTTAGACAAAATAAATACTTGCAGCAAATGCTAGACTGTTTTACTCCAACCCCCGATTGTTCCTGTAGGATCATGTTTCATACTGAACTTGAGTATTGTGGTAAAGTTGCTTTATAAGTTTAAAGACTAATTTGTGAAAGCATGTAGAAGTGAAAAATGTATGTCTTGTAGGAACAAGCTGTGTGGCTAATTAATCACTTGCCTTTGTGTCCTTAGTCATGCCACTCTCTACCAACTAGATGCAGCTATGGGGATACATTGTCAAAGACTGCAGTACACATAGCAAGCTCGTTGTACTGTTGGCTTGGTGCAAACTGCATTTGAAGTTCACACCTAAGCATTCTGTCTTCCTCACAGAAAATAGCATACCCGGCTTGTTATGATCTCTGAATATTGTAATGAGGAGGTATCTTACAATGGATTTTTAGGCATCTGTGCTGCAGGAGACAGCTCTAAAGAAACTTTCAGAACCATCAATTCTGGGAGAGTGTCTGCCTTCCTTGAGTTTTTCAGTATGAGGAAGACTGGTTTTCTGGATTTGACAATCACATAGTAGTTAACTGCTGCTCACCAGGCTTGTTTCCAGCCTGGTTCGCAGGTAAACGAGGTCCGATGCCCGCGTGAACCAGCGACNATAGGGTCCTGCGATGGGTAGTCAGCCCATCTGAATTCTGTATCCAATACAGGCTGCACCATAGCAACAGTTAACCTCACCTCTTTTCTTAGGATTGTTTCTAACTGTGAGTATTCACATTATTCACCACTAGATGTGATAATAGATCATGTATTGGGGAAGATGTTGAAAATCTCTTATTTTCAGAATAAAAATTTGTAGAAGAATTGTGTAAAATCACTTTTATTTGGGTGTGTTTAAGCTTTTAGTTTAAAGCTTAAGCTTTTAGCATAATTTCATTAGTGCTATTTAGAGATCAACAAGGTTCACCTCCAAGACTTTTTTCTTTTACCTTCTTGTTTACTGTCACACTAACTTATGTTTAGCAAAGAGTTAGATTTAAGTTGCTGTGCTTGATGGCAGATAGCTTTTGTAGCGCATTTTAGCAGCTCAGATGAGTACTTCTGTAATTGTGGACTGGTGTGATCACAAATGTCTCTAGTGCACCTGCAACCTCTGGCATGACAGTGGTAGTTCACTGGAACCATGTAGTTTCTTTACAGGTTAATTTTCCTACTCTTGCAGTTATACTAATTTGTCCTGTTACATTTGGAATCTGAATTAATCTGCTCTGTATATGTTTTAAAATGGGAATGTTTGCTGCTTGGCTATATGTGGTATGACAGTGAAATATGATGCTTGCAGTCATGCTCCTCAGGCTGCTCCTTATTCCTTGTGGGATGTTTCAGTTTAAGAATACTGCTTTTTCCCCTTCATGTGACTGTTTAGCTCATATTGTAACAGCCCATGAGTTAAAATTGAAATGTCATAAAAGTTCAATTCACTCATACTATCACGTTACCAATTCCAGTCAATCAGCAGGAAGCAAAGAGTTCAGAGTTTATCTCAGTGTTAAAGTTTTAAACAAATTTGCCATGGTTCATCGCCAAACACTCTGTTGTGTGAATAAAGAAAATGATGAAAAGACTTCTGTGTCAGCATAAATAGCTCTAGTAACCTTTTGATACTTCGTCTATGTTCTTTTCAGTGGAGAGTAGTAGTCTGGTGATGCTTTTGATATGCAGTAAAGTTTTGATCTTACAGATTTTGATTAGTTCCAATTTGTGCAAATATTTCTGTCGAAATTGGCTATAACGGTTGTTTTCCTATAAATTTATCTCTAGGTATTAAAACTGTGAATTGTCTTGAAGCTAACTTCTAATTTAACTTTTCTCTCTTAGTTTCAGTTTGAGATTTTTTGGTATAATTCTTTCTGGCTGAAAAAATCATGCATGCAACTTGGAAAATACTGAAAATATTTTAGAAGAAACTTATTAGAGAATAAGCTCTCCAAAAAAACGAACTGTTCTCTAAGCATCAGAGCTGATGAAAGCTACTTTCTGCTAGATTTATGCTCTTTATCTTTCTCCTCCTTCCCTCTGCAGTGCCTCCCCTGTCTTCTACCTCTTTTGCTGGCCATGCAGCTGCACATGCCATGGCTGGGGTTGGAGCTGTGTACTGATTGACTGCTACCTTTTGGAGCGGTTAAGATGTGAGTCTTAATACCTGCCTTTTCTACATAGCAGATATGGATTTGGGTGTCTTCCACCAGCAGCTGGTTGTTTTGGGGTGGGATTACATTGGGACTTGAAGAAATTTGGTCTTGAGTCTGTTTTCAAATTTGATTGAAGCTAGTCAGCAGATTTCAAAAGCAACCGGCTGAGGGGAGTAATCAAGAACTTCTGTTAGAAGTAGTATAGTGAGTTCTTTGATAAACTGTTCTTGAGTGGAGGAATTGTAAAAAAGCTTCTGCTGCACAATACTTTCTTCCCACGTTTTTTCCTCCACTAGTTTGTCTATGTGTTTTCACTTGTAACTTAACTTAGCTTTCTGTCCTCTCTGTTCTGTGTGGCCTCCAATCTGGCACATGCTCCAGTGTAGAGACCATAGTGCTAGAGCACTGAACTGCAACCGCAGCCTGAAAGGCTGGCACGTGAGCACTGTACTGGGAAATGCCATAAGAACAGAAAATTCTATAGGATGCTTTTGCCTAGAGGTTGGAGCAGATGACCTCCTGAAGTCCCTTCCAGCCTCAGATGTCTTGTGATCCTCTGATCCTATGCCTAGTTAGAGCAGGTAGATCCAAATTTCAGCAAACTCCCTGCTTTCATACATCTCTGTATCTCTTGTTCAGGTTGACTACTGCACCTTTCTTGTACTGAATTTTTTGGGGAAGGATTTTTTATTTCCTTTTTTACCTTATTTTAAGGCCTTTTCATTGCTACAGCTACTGACACTCCAGTTTTTCTGAGTTTGTGGCCTTGAAACAGGAAGTCTTGATACATTTAGAGTGAATGTTGAGGAACATAGTATATCTGTTTGAAAATATTCTTGCAATCTTTTCTTTAAGATGTTTTATTATCACTTTTGAGATTTTCAGCCATATAGATACTTGAATTTAATAAAATGAAAAATAAAACAAATAATACATTAGAGGAACAGTCTTATTCTGGGATGTCGATAGATTGGCAAAATGTACATTCTTGTCAGAAATTAATAAAAGTTAGCCTAGTTTACAGTAGGTTTACGTCCAGAGAAAAATTCAGCTTTCTCATTCTGGAAACAGAATGTGGAAGATAGAGGTGTGATGTGAATATTGTTCAGTTGGCAGTAGAAATGCATGTCTGAAAGAGATTAGGTTCATTTCTGAAGCCTTGCAGTTGGGCAAAAGTATTGTCTAGTCCCTTAGATAGAACCTGTGACGGGAGACTAATTAGCTAAAAGATAACTTTTTACATAAACAGTGATAGATATGATCAGAAGTTTCATTAAAATCTAACTGCATGCTATAAAAATGTGATTTTAAAATTTGGTACGAATTTCAATTCCTCATTTATACTCCCTGATCCATTATCTATTAAGGACAAATTTTATGGAGGCAAACAGTCTGATTGGTACTGATTTGACTTCTTAGATGCATGGATTGTTTCAAGGATTGTATGAGCTAGATCTTAAATGAAGATGTCAATTGGAGCTATAATTTTTATAGTGCTATTTTTATGTGAGAATTTTTTTTTTTTGCAATGTTTGTGAAAAAGGAAGTTTAAAAATATCAAATGGATATTTTATTAGTGTAGCTGCCATCACCTTGGCAGATTTTCTCCTGTGCTGAAGAACCTAACAAACAGCATATTTGAAACACCTCTAGAAATGTATTGGCTGTTGTGCTTTACTGTGCAACATAAGAAATAATCCAATTTAAATAATTTAGTTGAGTACAAATATAGTTTACTGAAGTAGAGGAAATGCAGCCAAGCCAGTGACATCAGTGAGCTGGGAGAACAATGTAGTGGTATAGCTGACCTCCAGTTACGGTTTAAGATGCTAGTGCTTATGCGCAAGGGAAGCAAAATTATGGTAGGCAGAAAAGCATGGAAATATTTCCTGGAAGCAAACTTAGGAGACAAAATGGAAGAGATCTTGATGGAATATACTGTAAAGGTGTTTCCCATTCTGTAATTCAGTAAAATGTCTTTGAAATATTACACTCAAGCCTTTTGTTTATGATGTAACATATGGTCATTTCTTTTTCAGATCGAGTTCAGTTACCCAGGAATATGATTGAAAACAGTATGTTTGAAGAGGAGCCCGATGTGGTTGACTTGGCCAAAGAGCCTTGTTTACATCCACTGGAGCCTGATGAAGTGGAGTATGAACCAAGAAGCTCCCGTCTCTTGGTGCGTGGCCTTGGAGAGCATGAAATGGACGATGATGAAGAGGATTATGAGTCATCAGCAAAATTGTTGGGGATGTCCTTCATGAACAGAAGCTCGGGTCTGCAGAATAACATGTCTGTATATAGGCAGAATCCAAATGGATCATGCTCAGTGCCCTCTACGAGGACCATGGTGGTTTGCACAGTTGTTTTTGTGATTGCATTTTCATTAATAATAGTGATTTATCTTCTTCCCAAATGTACCTTTACCAAAGAAGGCTGCCATAAAAAAAATCATACAATGGAACTAATATACCCTTTGGCAACCAATGGAAAAGTATTTCCATGGGCAAAAATTAGACTTCCTCCTGATATTATACCACTGCACTATGATCTTGTCTTGCAGCCAAACCTAACTACTCTGAAATTTGCAGGCTCTGTAAAAATAGTGGTCAACATCCTCCATGTTACTCGGAAGATTGTACTTCACAGCTCAGGACTTAATATCACCAAGGCAACGATTACTTCAGCACAAGGGCATCAAGCAGAGCCAGTCGAATTCCTGGAATATCCATTGCATGACCAGATTGCACTCATGGCTCCGGAGGCTCTCCTTGCAGGACAGAATTATACTGTCAACATGGAATATTCATCTAATTTGTCAGACTCCTACTATGGCTTTTACAAAATTGCTTACAAGGATGAGAACTCTAAGCAGAGGTATGCCCAGTAATACAGCTCCTCTGTTCTGTCACTTCTGGATTGTGCTTTAATAACAGAAGTTAAAAGGTTGCTTTTTTTATTGGACATTTTATGCAACTTATTCTTGTTGAGAAAGTCAATCTTTAATCTCTTGATTAATCTATCTGAAAAATTTCTTTCATGGATGAGTTCCTTAAGTCAGGGCAGCCTCTCCTACAGTGAAATGTACTGCAGTTGTAGGTTGTAGGGTGGCTTTTTTGGTTTGTTTAATTTTTAGTTTCTCTCTTTCGAAATTCTTCCCTCATTTCTCGAGCCCTTGAGTCTCAAGACAGGGACTGAGGAAAGAAAGTCCCGTCATCACAGGAAGAGGTCACGTTCAAGACCACCAGAGGAACCCGATGGGGCCCAGAGGGATGCATCACACAGTCCTAAGGGAACTGGGAGAGGTTGTTGCCAAGCCACTCTTGATCATATGTCAAAAAGTCATGGCAAAGTCTCAGGTGACTGGAGAAAAGGGAAACATTGCACTCATTTTTATAAAGAGTAAATTAGTGCTTTTCATCAAGAAGATTGTTAAAAATTGGCCCCCACTCCCCACTTCAAATGGGCCTTATGCTGGTCATGTACTTAAGGGTGTTTATGCCTTTGTGGGCAAGTAACTGTCCATGCAGGTCTTCTAGAAACAGTGTGGTGCGATAAACAAGAGACAGGAAAAGCAGTGTGGGTTAGCTAAGCAACTTACTGCAAACATTAAAGACTTTCATTCCCATGAAGTAAGTGGGCGTAAGAGTGCGGTAATTGTAGAAGGCAAAAGTCACTTAAATGATTGAAACTCAGTGGGTTTTTTTTATATTCTGATGTAGCTGCAGCTTTCTTTTCTTTTTGTATTTACTGTAGTAGAAAGAGAACACATAATTGTTCACAGAGAGAAAATATAATCTGGGAGTAATTTTTTGAATTTTTGTCCCCCTTCAGTCCAGTGCTACCTGCTTTTGTTCAGGAACAGGATGTAGCACATGTTTTAACCTGTATGGTTTTCAGTAAATCCTTTTCAGATAACTCTTTAGTGATATCATCATTTCCATTGCCTTGCCCGCCTCTTCTTTTTGAAGGTGCATTGCCTCTGTGTGCCTATTGTCTGTAGTTTTACAAATGCAGACTGCTCTAATAACCTCTGTTGTTACTGCATTTTCTGTATAAAACTCCCAACTATCAAGCTGATTTTGCAAGAAAATATATTTAGTTTAGTTTTACTTTGTTTTGAATATTTTTATATTGTCACAAAAATATAAAAATTACCGAATCACAAAATAACTCACTTAACTTGTTGCCAAAAGCAAAATAAATAGTAAATAAATTGGACCTTATTTATATTTTTATGCAGAATGGTTCTTTGTTCTTTGTTTTTCTTCTGCACAGTCATGGGGTGAAACTGCATTAATTTGTCAGGGGGAAGAAAAGAGTCAGAAGTTGAAAGCAGACATGCAGTTTAATGTTACAAATTGTCAGCAGTGTGCCTTCTCAGAAAACCTGTATATCCAAAAATACAGTTGGAATCACGCTGAAGAGCAAACAAACCCCCCAAACACTTGTGGGTAGCTTGGCAGTAGGTTAAAAAAAACCCAAGATAAAATAAAAAAGCAACGTGGACCATCTTCTCTGTTTAGCTCCAGTAAATACTTCAATTAGTAAACTTGTTGAACTCTGTGTTGTCTTGTATGTGCAGAAGTCAGAGATGCTCTCCACCAAAAGCTGTAATTGCTGCAGCTAGTTAGTATAAAAATAGTGGGGAAGGAACGTAGGCTTCTGAGAAGTCTTCTTGTGATATGAATAGCTGTTGGATTAGAGACAAGACAGTACATGAACTTGGACAGAATCCATCTACTAGCCAGCACAGGGAGCAGGCATACAGTTAGCTGAACTGTGGGAACATCTGCAGGAAATAGCCTGGCAATTAGATGAAAAACCTTCCTTGCAGTCCTATCTTCCGCAGAGGTTTCCAAACTCTTATTTAGTAGTCATGCTCACTAACTTAATTTTTCAATCTTCTTTCTGTTCCCTCTCTCTGGAAACAGGCTGGCTTATATTTTGGTGGTTGTTTTGTAATTGTGCTATTCCAAGTGCGTTCTTCTTTGTTCAGAAAGCAAAAAATAGCCAAGAAGATTACTCCTCAGATAAGTAGGTTATTGGGCTTTAAAGAAAAAATTGTTAATGAAACGTTTATTCTGACTGGTTTAATCTTGTCACCTCCTATTCAAAAAGCTGTTCCCATAGCAAGCTCTTAGAAGGTTTGGGAAGGAAATGACCATTCTATCATAAATAAACTGACATTTATGCTTTTAATAATTCTTACTTTGCTCTTCTCCCCTCTTCCCATTAGGTGGTTTGCAGCAACTCAGTTTGAACCTCTGGCAGCAAGGTCTGCTTTTCCATGCTTTGATGAACCAGCATTTAAAGCTACTTTTTTAATCAAGATCAAGAGAGATGACAAACTTTCCACTCTGTCAAATATGCCAAAGGTACCTGCTTTTGTAGGGGAATTTTAGTAGAGCTGCTGTCTAGGTAATCTGTTTCAGTGTTTTGGATTGTGTTTTTATTGCATTAATGTCCAAGGGATTGGCCTGAGTGGATAAGCTATAAACTATATGACTTTATAATAAAACAACTGTTCTGTTCTCAAAGACTTGAACTTGGTAGAGAGAACACCTGTTCAATGCATTGCACAATGAAGGATGTTACTGACAATTGAATGAAGGATTCCTGTTGAAATTAAATGAACCTTTATTTTGCAGAAGTTTTGTTGTTGGTGACATCGGTCTCAACAGCCCTTAAGATTTGCTTTCGAGTTTTCTATGTTTGCTTCTACTGCCTATGTGCAGAGTACTGGAGAACCTTTAGCAGTTGATTGTGTAACTAGCACCAGTCTATGTGGAAGATACACCTGAAGGATGTGCTTCTGTGCCTAAATGAGGGGCAGTAGGGTATGAATACAGGCAGAGTCAGCTCCAGAATGTGAATGAGGGATCTGAAATTCCTTCAGCTAGAATTTTCAGACAAAATCTTGTAAGAGCATATCTGAATTTTATGGTGATGTTTTATGCCATTGTGCCTTTGGACAAACCTTTATGGAAGCCTAATGCATTTAGACAGACGAGCAAGACTAACATTACCTAGTCTGTGTCTGAACTAGATATTCTCTCATCAACCTTACCACCATTTATCACCCAGCAGAAACTCAATACTGACATTGGTCTAATCAGTAATGAGAATATTACACCTTTGGTTTTGCTGGTACATTTATGAACACTGCAGTTTAGGTTCCAGAAAGTTGTCTAAAGCTCAACTGCTGATGCAGATACCTTGTTTTTGAAAACCAAGCTAGTAATTGCAACTTTATGAAATAGTATCTTTTTCACAGTGTACGAACATTTATATTCCTGGATTTGTGGTGATTCTTAACAATTACAAGAAGAAACAGAGTCTGCTGGACCACTCTTCTGTTTTATATAAACAAGAAAGGGTGCTCACTTATTTTGCTCTGCTAGGAGCTAGACAAGTGGCTAAGACATCTTTCAACAGCTTCCGTAGTTCTTCACATACAGAAAGTAAAGGATGGTTTAGCACTGCTGCATACACCCACTATTAGCTCTGTTGGTCACAGCAGGGTGCTAATAATGCCAAGGTTGTGGGTTAGAGCCCCATATGGGCCATCCACTTGGACTCCATGATACTTGTAGGTTCCTTCCAAGTCAGAATATTTTGTGATGTGTGCAGCAGACATTGTTGAAATAATCACCTATACCTACATGAGCAAGAGATCTCAGAAGCAGACCTTGTCAGCTAGCATGTACATCACTAACTTGGCAATATATCGTGTCTGACATGGATTGAGACGAGAAATAAACTGTGTATTTTGGGCTTGTGGAGCTACCTTTTGTGGTTTTGTTTGTTCTGGTTTTTGGGGTTTTTTTTAATGAGGATAACTGATTTTTGAACAAGTTTATCTGCTGCAGATTTTCTTAAATAGACTGTTACTGCCTTATGACACCAAAGCTGAAATAAAGGCAGAAATCTATTAATTCAGTGGAGGAATTCAAAGATGGCATTCTGCTCACATACAATGATCAGGTTAAATGATTATATTGGTTGTATCTTCAGGTTTAAAAATCCATTTCTCTTTGAGGCTGACAGTTAAATTTTCAGTGACAGTTAAATGTGAAAACATTGTTTGGTTTCAAATGATCTTGGCTGAAACTAAGGTTGTTGGTGGTGGTTCTTAAATGTTTGTGGGTTCCGAAAAAATCATATATGGAGTCTCAGAATTTAAGAACTGCCATCTCTGTTTCCAAACCTTTAGTATTCTGCACTAGAGTGGTTTTAAACATTTTGCTTTATTCTTTTTGTATTTTATGCATGTAAAGGAATACATAGAAAAGTACTTCAAGGCATATAGCATGTTTTTCTAGGACTAGTATTAAAGAAAACTGCACAAAAAGTAAGTTGAGATACAGTACGGTATCTTACTTCTGTATGATAACTTACTGTGTGCTCAGAAGACTGAGCAGACAGCTACTTTTGCCAGTGTGTGTTTAAGCTGGGCATGGTTTTGCTTTGAAGTTACTGAGAGACCTTAGGTTTTCCTCAGTTTTTAAAATGCATTCTCTTTTGATTTGTAAAAGTGCATCTGAGGAATATTTTGTTCTGTTTTAAAATAGTATGTATGTCTGGTTACCTAGTTTTGCTGAGGCTTACGGGAAGAGACAAATATTTAACTCAATGTAATACCAGTATTTTTAGTAGGCTATGCTGAACTGTGTCTCTGGTCTAGCCTAATACTCCCGTGAATTAATGCTTATCTTTATGTTGACTTTGGATTATACTGGGACTTTAAATGCGAACCAAATTAGATTGGTTTCTCCAACAGAGTAGTTGTTTGGTAATACTACATAATAAAACTTGACAAATAATTTTTGTGTATATAAATGTAAATGTTTCGTGTCTTGTTAAGTTTGTTACATTGTTGTAAGTATCATCAATCACACTGAAATATAACAAAAATATAAAGATATTATGTAAGCTTGCCTATAAACTGTTCCTAGCATGAAATAATTCTTTAACATTGATTTATCTTACGTCTTAGTGTTCTTTTGTCTGTATTAATAATACTTTGTTTCCCCTGCAGAAAGCCACCACACCTGTGACAAATGGAATTGTTCAGGATGAGTTTTTTGTGAGTTTGAAGATGAGCACCTATCTAGTAGCTTTTGTTGTTGCAGACTTGAAAAACATCAGCAGGGAAACTAATGGTACTCTGGTATGTGTTTGTTTCACTTTAAGTTCTGCTTCACTCTTCCCAAGCCAACCAGGCTGTTAAACAAAACAAAAAGATCCCCAAGCCAACAAGCGAACTCTGTCTCTTTTAAATTTATTTATCTTCTTGGTTTTATTATATTCATCATAGGTAGGGGACAAAAGCCATATGCTGTAAATTGGACTGAGTTCACAGCTGCTACGAGACTGAATACACTTTTACAGCAAGGAGCTCTGCATCAGCTCTTGTTAACAATGGAAATTTACAAAACGTAAAATTCCTAAGAGCTTTCAGAGCTAGAAGCGTTCGACTCTTCTTTTCACTGCTTCATCTGTGAACAGTAATGTCATGCAAACCAGGAGTTGTTCTGCGGATGTAAAGAAACGTGACAAGTTTCCAGGAACACCTACACCAGGTTCCAAGCAGTACCACAAAAATTTTCTGTACCTGCAAAGATTACATATCTAACCACCCCACGCCCTACAGTAAAGCAAATATAGGCTGACTTTAAATTTGCATGTAGTCACTTAAATACAATTATTTAATTTGTGGAGTTTTTGTTTTTCCAAAGGTTCCAAACATCGGACAGTTGGTCCTGCTTGAGCTTTGTCCTTGGCAAGGGTTTGGCCTGTTTCGACTGATGCCTTGATGGGGCTACCTAAAAACAGAGGCTAGACAAAATTTATAGAACAAAAGCAGGTATATTTATTGAAGGGCCTTCAGGTACACTTAGGGCAGTCAGAACCCCAGCAGCTACACCCAAAATGGACAACGGGTCACGAGTTTTCATACTTTTATAAGTTTGTTCCATTTGCATATTGAGGGTTAATTCTCCAATTACAGCTTCAACTAGTGAAGTAATTTACTCCAAGTTTGTCCCCCTTCCCCCTGTTGTTTACATTTCTCGGGGCCTGAGACCTTTAGGTGTCCTTGAGTTTCAGGCCTAGAGGGGGATTGTTTTGACTGCCCAAGATGCAAGAACAGTAGCTAACAGGCTATATGGAGTTTCAGAGTTACACTCTAAAGGACTGCAGAATTACAAATATATGAAAGCCATAAAAGCTAAAATTCTAAGGCATCACTACAATGTGTGTAGTTAGAGTAACTGAAGAATGAACGTGGTAATATTAGGAGATGCTCCTTAATCTTATTTTAGAAAGTTTCATATGAGCAACAACTTTCGTGACTCTTTAGCAGAAACTGCCCCTTTGTGGTGAAATGTCAGAAGTGTCTAACTAAAAAAAGCCAGAGAGAATAGTGCTAGTAGCACTGTAGAAGGAGAAGCCCTCTCTTTAATCCAATATATACAAGTAAAGGTATTAGACGGCTTTGATTCTGATCTAGACAAGTGTTTCTTATGAAAGCTGATTGAATAGAACAGATTGTTACACCTTTTTTTTTTTGGCTTGTGGCTGCTGTTCAGGTCTGTATTTGAGCTGTACTCTGGTAAAACCATACAGTCAGTTCTTTGAGGCAGAAAACTTTTTAACTAAATAAGAATAGTTCCTACTTATCTTTAGTTTATTATTTTCAATTTATTTTTTTAAAATTTATTAGTATTTTAATCTTTTGAAGAGTACTTGCTAGCTTGAAGGGAGAAAGCGTAAGAATACCAAGTAAGGCCAGAGTTTTGGTAGGTGTGAGGTAGTCTCAGCAGTGTCTAGTAGGCCAAGGAAGTCCATAAGAAGGAAGCATATAGTAACATTTCCCAGGAAATACATACTTAGAATGCTTCCAGCAGTTTGTGGCTGGGAGATTCAAAGAATTTGAGCTTCACATAGAATAAATTTATTGTCATGAATGCTTTAAGATTGCTTAGAGTTGAAGTAAAGTTGCTTCGTGTTCATAATCCAGTGAGATTTTTCTCAACTCCAGACAATCCTGGGAGGCTCTTATGTTTTGTTTTTGAGCTTAAAATTTGCAGCTAGTAATACTTTTGTTCTCCAGGAACTCTAGACTAGATTTTTATTTATATGTGCTTCATTCAAACTCAGAAATTAAAAGGTGACCTTTTCCATCTGTTTGAAATGTCATTTGTTTAATTAATTTATAGCACAGTAAGAGGGACTTCTTTTTTATAAACTGGATAATGGTTTTCCACGTTTCTGTGTTTGTGTAGGAAAGGGTGTCCTAAATGTGAATCTACCTGTAAGCTAATTGAAGTTGTTTTCTTGATACAGACAATTCAACATGAATAGAGGGAGATTGTAACCCCTCAATTTTTATAAATGCTTCTTTACATTGTGTCTAACGTGGCCATACCTTAGATGGCGATGAGCTTTATGCCAATTATTATGTTTTGAGAGAATTTCTTGCGGATTATACTACTGCCATCATACTATACATGCTTTCTTAGCCTGAAGATTTGTTGATGTGTGCAGGGAGAGTCACTTAATAACTTAGGAGGGATTTTAAAATTTGGGTCACGTAGACCCTTCTTGAACAGACTCCTTAAAGTTGTCAGCCTTGAATTGTTCTTGCATACACACAGGACAGTGTCCCTGTATTTTGACTAGTTAATAAGCTCTAGTAAGAAAAATCAGCTATTTATGAGAGGCTTCATAACTACTGTTTGTAATTTGTGTATGTACTCACAAAAATGTGTCTTATCTGTTTCAAGAACTCCTGCCAGCTTCTCCTGCAATTCTAAATCTTTTGTAGCTACAAGTTTCAAAATATTTTCTCTTCTCTGTTTGGACTAGGTATCTGTCTATGCCATACCGCAGCATGTAAACCAAGCTGGGTATGCCCTAGACACAGGAGTGAAGCTTCTGGAATTTTACCAAAAATACTTCCTAATGAAATACCCTCTTGAAAAATTAGGTAAGTTCTTTAGGACTTTAAAAAAAAAACAACAAAAAAACAGAAGAAGCCCTGATCTGAAAAATGTGTAGGAATTTTCATTTTTTAAAAAAAGTGTTATAATTATTAAATTACTAAATAATTAAAAAAACTAATTACATGTTTGTCTGAGTGCAAGTATTAAGAGAGTTCCAAGCTGGAAAGTTTTTGTGAGCTTTTGGAACTGGATTGCTTATATTTTTACATAAGTAACACCAAAGAAACTCTTCTGTGTAAATTTAACTTGGTAGTGAGGAAATTCTCAGTCTTTGAATCATGTTCACTGCTGTAAGATCTGCATCCTGACTCTTCTGCATGCCTTATTTTGACTGGAAAGATAGTGAAATGCAGACTTTTCTAGGACACTATTTTCAGTAGTGTACTTTTCAAGCCATCTCATTTCCATGTTACTTTTGTTCGTGCAGGGTCTTTAGGCAGGGTCTCTTTAAGTTGTTTGTGTCAGAGTACTGATAGAGAAACATGGTTATAAACCTGTGGGGCTTCTGTACTTGAGACTTGAGTGTATGTCCACACCACAGATTTTAAATTAAGAAGTTTTTAGTGATTATGTAATATAATAGGTAAGCTTGAAAGACAGGATTGCTTTAACTAGCAGTTTTCAAAGCTTTTTTCAAATCTTTTCCAGATCTGGTAGCAATTCCTGATTTTCAGTCTGGTGCAATGGAAAACTGGGGCTTGATCACCTTCCGAGAAACAACACTGTTATTTGACAATAATACTTCTTCAGCAAGGGATAAAAAGTTAATAACTGCAGGAATAGCACATGAGCTTGCCCATCAGGTACTAGTCTGGGGAGGTTATTGTTTTCTTTTTTCATTTGTTTGTTTTTTAAGTGCAATTCTGTCCTTAAATTCACCCTTCCCCTCACTGTGACTGGGTTGTGCATTGTATCTGTTCAGAAAACCTGCAGGCGTATTTTCTACAGCACAGCAGGCAGAGTGCAACTCTCATGACATACTTAAGGGGTTGTTCCTGCAAAGGCTTTACTGTGTTTTGACTGAACTTCATTTTACCACAAGATAAGGCAGACAGTGAATGGAGTACTTCTCATTTGATTTTAATTCTAAGAAAATAATCACCTTTTTGGTCTTTCGTAGTGGTTTGGCAATCTAGTAACTATGGAATGGTGGAATGATCTCTGGCTGAATGAGGGATTTGCTACTTTCATGGAATACTTTGCCATGGAGGAGGTTTTTCCAGAATTACATTCAGTAAGTAATTTCTGTAATTACACTTACTGTATCTTCACTATAACCTGTTTTTAGTGCTGCCCATAAGTGATTGATACTTATAAACTGATATTGAAATTCTGGGCACCACTGAGATCATGCTACATCTCCGCTTTGGCATTTTATTATATTGGAAGTGGTTTTGAGAATGGTACATTGTTTTTGTGGGTTTTAATTTTTTTTTGTTTTATTTTGGTACTAATCTACATGCGGTCTACTATGTTTTGTGAAGGTTAAAGTATTCTGTGAAAAATAGCAGGTGTTAAAACATGCAGATCTCTATAAATCACATTATAACTTAAAATCTTTGTAGAACAAATCCAGACATGTTGTTGAACAAGTTTGTCTGCTGCTACTTTTCCTAATAGACCTAGGAAGTTTTAGGTTATTAAGTATACCAGAGGTAAATCCTGTCTTTCCATCATGGTGGTACTTGCTTGTGTCTGTATTGGTCTGGGTTTCACAAATCAGCAGACCTGGCAGAAAAGTATCAAATGGTCCCCCACAAAGGATTCTGGTAGCATTGAGTTACACTTAATAGTACAAAGCACTGCTCTCACGGGCACTTCCATTTACATATATGGCTGAAGGATAGAACCTTTTTGATATAATAATGTGGTGATTATTTACAAACTCACTCAGGTACTAAGTGACCGTGACCTAGCTTTTCAGACTCTGGAAAATATGATGGATTCAAATTTGATCTCTCTTCTCCAAGGAAAGGATATCAGCTACTTCTATAAACCTTCCCGGTCACTGAGAATGACAGGCAGATAAACACAGATTAGTGGAATTAAATGTAGAGGGTAGTGAAGAGACTAATTTTGCATTCTGGATAAAGATACCTCCAACGAGAGGACATACCTGAGTCCTGAAATCAACTTCTTGGAGTGTTTATGTGATTTGCATTAGTCATGGGATTAAACACCTGATTTGTACTGTTTCCTGCCTGATCGATTGTGTTCTTCTCAACATTCTGGAGAAGTGTTAGTTTTGCATTCTTAAATCATTCTTCTTACTATTAAGAAACTTGAGTTGCTAACCTGGTGCAGTAGAATTATTTTTCAGCACTGGATGTTTCAAAACTTTTCCATTTGGCCTAGCTTGGTTGTTCAGTTGGATTGTCGCTGAAAGTATGTTGTTGTTCTGCTTGTTGGGTGTATACGTGCTGAGGGCAGGACACAAAGGTAGCGTCCTGTTTCAACAAGGATGCATCTAACATCTCTGTGCTTAATTCCAAAAGGTGTCTCACAAGCTGCCTTGACCAATATCTTATTTCATCATTTGATGGTGCCAGAATGTGTTTTGGTAAAAGATACCACCTAGAACTTCTCCATTCAAGAAGAATAACCTTAACATTTTAAACTTTAACAGTTATTTTTATTGTATTTCACAGAGGGTTTCCTGGGTAGTTTTTTTCTTTGGGCTTTTTTTGTGTGGGGGGGAGGGGTGGGGTGGGTTATTTTGTTTGTTTGTGGGTTTGGTCTTTTTTGGTGGTGGTGGGGTTTTTTTGTTTTTTAACTCTCTATTGTATATATAGAGAATTGTTTGCTTGCCATGATGAAATGAAATGGACAAATACCAGTATGATCAACTTCTTTTCAGTGCTTGGGGTTTTCTTGTTCTGGTACCAATGTATTAAATTCAAATATCCTCATTCTAGAAGAAAAGAAGTAAGAGCCTATGGTAATCACTAGATAAGGTGCTGTTTACATTCTCACAAACATCACTGGAGTGAATAATTTCCCTAGGCTTAAAGCACATGAAAGTCATATTTTTGTATTCCCTGCCTACTGTAAATGAAGTGAAAGCATTGGTGAGACAAGTGGGAAATTAAACACACACTTCTTTAGAAGGTGCTCTTTTTTTATCGTCTAGTGCCAATGACACACTTGCCTGAGGCAGGGGCTTAAGGGTCTTCATAATGATGCAAACTCAAAAGTGAGATTCCACTGCTAAAATGTGGCAGGGAAATGGTAGCTTTTATAAATGCTACCCCAACAATTCTTTTGCTGCCTCGACCAATGGAGGAGCAAAGCAGAGACAGCTTCTACTTTTCTGCTTAACAGGTATGTTTCAGCTTCCTACACCGTTAAAAATGTTTCTCTTCTAGGATGAAGATTTCCTTAATTTAATTTTCAAGGCTATGATGAAGGATTCCTTGAATTCTTCACGTCCAGTCTCTTCTGCTGTTCAGTCTTCAGAGCAAATTGAGGAAATGTTTGATGCTCTTTCTTATATCAAGGTAACTGTAAAAATATTTCAAAATATTTGGGAAGTGATACATTAGCTATTGAAGATATTAATGGGGAATCACAAGTAAATAGGCATGTATTGACAAATCTTTGGAGGTTATTTACACCCAACTCAAACAATGCAGGATTTCTCAACAATATTTTTGAGTATTTACATAGCGTTTAATTAGGAAAATATTATGTATATGTATTTGTGGCCTTACTTATCATCTTGTCGAATGCTTGAGCACAAAGTATAATACTTATGAAGATGTAAGAGGGGGACCAGTAGGTGAAGTAACATATCCAGTTAGGCATATATTCCTCCTCTGATAGCAGACAGTATCAAGTGATTAAAAAAAGAGTAAAAACAAAACACTGAAGTCGTCACTCAATTTTATACTCACCCTGGTTTTAAAAAACCCCAGTATTTTAGAGATATCCTGAACTGGAAGCTTGCTTCTAAATGTAAATTATTTTACTGAATATCCTGGTTGTCTGAAACTTGAGTATTCCTCATGTCTAGTGAGAGTTGTGTGTGAGGCTTATGTTATTAAAGCTTCTCAGTGCCTTGCTTAAAAATGCATGAGAGAAGAAATACCTGTATTTGCAAAATTTTTATTCACATTGTCTCAGCTTTAGATACCAGATTTTGGTAGTGTTGGAGGAAAGCCTTTTGTTTGTTTATTTTGGATTAGCTGACATTTTTTTCCATCGCTATCTTGTACTTTCATCTAGTTAGAAATCATGGGGACAGCTATTTTTTGCTAGACAATAGTTAAATACTACATCTTCCTCTGCTCAATGGAATGCATTTCCCATGACAGTCTTGGTTCGTTTCCTCTGATGTCTTTTTGAACATCTCAACTGGTCAACACATGTTGTCTGGCATCCTTGAATAGTCTGAGATGCCAGATAGACCTGGGGTAGTGATGTGCTTCCATTTATTTTGGACTCTGTTTTCTCAGCTGCAAGAACAGATACGCGTGATTTTCAGGTTATCTTTGTTGCAAAATTAATTTGGATTCTCTGCTTTTATCAAAAGGCATGGTTGTTGTTTCATGCTTCAGAGGTGCTGTCTCGAGTAATTCCCTTTTTGGTGAGCTTCTGGAAGCTATGCATTGGGCACAATCATGTCTGTAGCCAACTAACTTCAGTGATACAAATTCTGTCAGTCTTTGATTGAAACTTCTCTGTATAATTTTATTAGAAAAGTTCCATAAGTGATTGGATTGGTGTTTCAGTCAATTAGTATAACACTGTATTTGGAGAATGATTTTATTACTTTATTGCTACTAATAAGTATGTGCAAATTTTGAATAGAATTGTACCAACCTCCACCTTTAAGAGCTGACCAAAAGAGATTTTGCAAATTGTTAGAAATAGTGTTTTCATGGTTGCTTTCTGTGTTTCAGAGGATTTCATTGCATAGCTTTTCATTCATCCATGAAGTTTTTGTATTCCACTACTCTTGTCCCTATAGCTTAGTTAGAGTTCTTGGCAATTCAAGTGAGAAGACACTTGCAGTGTAGTCCCTAATAAACAAAGGGTTGTCTGTTACTGAATTGTACAACATAATTTGTTTTGCTGTACTGCCAGCTGGCACAGATTAGTAGGTGACCTCTACATTTTACTGTCTGGAATAGAAATTATTGTACAATATTATTTTTAGTCTAACTGTTTTGCAGACTGTCAGTAAACCTAACACCCATGGGTGGGACAAGATCCACCTGCAACAACAGAGTGTATGGAAGGGTCTGACAGTAGGAAAAACAAAGTAGCAGAGCTGTAGGTTAAGTATGGATGCATACAGGAGAGGAAATTGTGGCCAAATTATTAAAAACTATAGCGAGGGCTATTCCTGCAGTTTGATGAGTAATGAATAACCAGGTAGCCTTCAGTTTCACGTAAGATGTTACTCAAATTCCAAAACTCGAATTTGAAATATGTGAGAACAATGCATTATCTCTTTAAAGTCTCCTCCTTTACTTCTTGTTTCTTTCCTAGAAATAGTACCAAAAATATATAAAGCGCACCTTGAAACTATTCTTGATCTGTGGCTGCTCATCTGCATTCAGTTCTACAGTACGCAAGTCACCAGGCGATTTACTTATTAGTGGTTGTGACATAGAAACATTCACAGCTCTTCTGATACTAAAACTACTCAGTTACTACTTTTTTTTTAACAAATCATGACTGTGTTTAAACACATCGAAATGTGCTTGTTCTTCTGCAGTCAATTCCAGCCTACCAAGTGTATCTCATCTTTTTCCTGTATTTTTAGGTTTTTGATATAACTGCAAATCATATGACTGTTAAACACTGACTCACAAGTGCAGTTCTGTACCATACAGATGAGTATTGGTAATGAAAAATGGCAGCCAGCAGAGACATATCAGTAAGAAGGCAATATTTTTCACATTATGTTAATTGGAAAAAATGTCAAATTTTACTAGTCCATTTTGACCAGTAGTCAAATTGTAGTTTGTAGTTTGAGCCTTTAAAATAATTTTTTTCCAAAGCAGCTGGGAAAATTTTTCAAAATGCATTAGCCTTTTCTGTAACTGTATTTGGAGTTTATGAAATATTAAAAGAATATTTTTTCAAGGCAATTGAGTGTAAAGGCAATTATTTGAAGAATATTATTTGGAATAAAATCTGCTAGCTTCTGAGTTATTCTTGTACTGTGAAAGAGCTATAATATGCATATGCTTCAAAAAGTGCTGTAACTTCAATTTACTGATTCATTTTCTTTTTCTTTTTCTTCCTAAAGGGAGCTTCACTTCTTTTGATGCTGAAGCATTATCTCACTAAGGATGTTTTCCAAGCTGGCATTGAGGTATACTTGCATAATCACAACTACAGAACTGCCCAGAGTGATGACTTGTGGGACAGCATGAATGAGGTATCCATCTTCAACACATGGTTGTTCTTTTCTTTTTTTCTCTCCACGTCTTTAAGAGTGTCATAAGTTTTTATTTATTTCCTTGTTTATGAAAAATATACGGTAATGGACTGCAGGTAAATACTCTGAATTTTTTGCTCATCCTATTCCAAAGTTCTCTCATACAGACAGGGAGATTCCTGAAGCTACCAGGGCTACACTGAGTATCATCCCAAAAAAGCACTGTGAGTGGGTGTGTACTGCCACACATGGATATGCCACACATATGCCAGTATGGACATATCCTCTCTTGAGTTACATGGGTAGTGTGTTAAGACCGGAATGAAAGTAATAAAATTCAGGATAAAATCTACTTTCAAGGAATAGCTAAATCCAGCCTCATAGAGGTCTTGGGTTACTCTCTACTAGTGCAACTTTGTTTGTGATAGCTTCTGTTTTAACAAGTATGCTGAAATTTTTGGAAATCAGCCTGTACAGGCAGCTCTCAAATTATAAGGCAAGCATCAGGCTGTGTCTAATTTTAAAATTACTATGAAGGGCTCAAGAAAGCAAGGGCTTGGGCAGAAGAGAGTGAGGGCCAGAGTCAGCAAGGCTATGGGAGTCAGAGAGGCCAGGAAAAGGAGGGTGGAGAGAGGGAAGGAGAGGGTAAGGAATAAGGGTCCAGGGAACTACAGGCCTATTGCCCTGACCTGAGTGCCAGGGAAGGTCATGGAGCAGATCATCTTTAGCACCATTACACAGCACATACAGGACAACCATGGAATCAGGCCCAGTCAGCACAGATTTAGGAGGGACAGGTCCTGCCTCACCAACCTGATCTCCTTTTATGACCAGGTGACCTGCCTGGTGGATCAGGGGAAGGCTGTGGATGTTGTCTACCTGACCTTCAGCAAAGCCTTTGATACTGCCTCCCATGGCATCCTCCTGGAAAAGCTGGCAGCCCATGGCTTGGACAGGTGCAGCCATCCCTGGGTTAAGAACTGGCTGGATGGCTGGGCCCAGAGAATGGAAGAGAATGGTGCTGCATCCAGTTGGGGGCTGGTCACTAGTGGAGTCCCCCAGGGCACAATATTGGTGCCAGTCCTGTTTGATATCTTTATTGATGGTCTGGAGCAGAGGATCAAGTGCATCCTCAGTAAATTTTTAGATGACACCAAGTTGGGCTGGAGTTTAGTTGGACACCTGCTGAAGGGCAGGAGGGCTCTGCAGAGGGATCTGGACAGGCTGGATTGATGGGCCAAGGCCAGTGGTATGAAATTCAACGAGGCAAAGTGCTGGGTCCTGCACTTGGGTCACAGCAATCCCATGCAGTGCTACAGGCTGTGGGAAGAGTGGTTGGAAGGTGGCCCAGTGAAAAAGGACCTTGGGGTGCTGGTGAATAGTGGCTGAACCAGGCTTAGCCAGGAGTGTGCTCAGGTGGCCAAGGAGGCCAATGGCATCCTGGCCTGTATCAGCAATAAAGTGACCTGCAGGACCAGGGCAGGGATTGTCCCCCTGGACTCAGCACTGGTGAGGCCACGCCTCAAGTGCTGTGTCCTGTTCTGGGCCCCTCAGTTCAGGAAGGCCATTGAGGTGCTGGGGTGTGTCCAGAGAAGGGCAACACAGCTGGTGATAGGTCTGGAGCACAAGTCCTATGAGGAGCGGCTGAGGGAGCTGGGGGTGTTTATCCTGGAGAAAAGGAGGCTCAGGGATGACCTTATCACTCTCTGCAGTCCCCTGTAAGGAGGTTGTAGCCAGGTTCTCCAAGGCAACCAGCAACAGGGAGTGAGAGGACATTGGCCTAAAGCTGTGCTAAAGGAGGTTCATATTGGATATCAGGAAGAATTTTTTCACTGAAAGGGCAGTTAAACATGGGAACTGACTGCTCAGGGAGGTGGTGGGGTTATCCCTGGAGGTGTTCAAGAAGCAAGTAGTATCTTCTAGTTGATAGGATGTTCATTTATAGGTTGGACTTGATTATCATAGAGGTCTTTTCCAGCTTTAGTGATTCTGTGATTCTATGAAGAGTTGTTGAAGGTGGGAGAGAGAGCAAGGAAGGGGTGGACGCATAAGGGTTGAAGGGAGAAAGGACAAGAGGGGGAAGAAAGTAGGAGGGAGTGCAGTGGAGGAAGTGCTCAAGAGGGAGTGAATATGTGCAAGAGAGACAGTGATTCTAACAAGCTAGAGCTGCTGAGTACCTCAGGGAGTGTCAAGATAGTTGTAGAAGGGAAAGGAACAGATTTCTGAATGTTTGTGTATATTGCATAGTATAAAGTCACTGAAATACATGTGAGGTTCCGTCACAGAAGCCGAGTTCTAGGCAGGGTACTGACTTAATATTTAGTTTTGGTTCTTGGCATCTACCTTACAGTATTCAAATTTCTGCCGAACTGGAGTCTCTTAGTTATTGTCAGCTGTCACAGGTGGCTGTAAATTTGCCTGTTTAGTTATAACATAGTCACTAGTTGGCCAGTTAGTGATTGACTGTTGCTGATAGCAGTCTGTGACTCTTGTGACAGAGAATTCTTCTGGTGGAAAAGTGACTTTTATAGTGCCAAACAGACTTTCCTCTCCTCAGCCTTTCACAAATGCCTCACATTTAATTAATCATTAACTAGATGCAGGATTTAACTGTTACACAACACAGGAAAAGAGTCATCCTCAAAACTTTAGACTACTTGCTTTGTCTGTCTCTCTGGCTCAGAGTAGTTGTTGTTGTTGATTATTATTATTATTATTACCCTAGTCTTTGCTTCACCTTTTCTGCAAACTCAGCAGACCCCTTTCTCCAGTCTTTTGGAACCTTAGTTACCATCTTGTAAGAGTCAAAAAGTAATGATTTCCAACTCTGGGATTGCTTCACCTGCCTGTATTACTATTGCTAAATAAATCCCATCCAACAAACTTAGTAACATCTAGTCTGAGAACTCACCGTGATTTCTTTTTTTATTGGTAAACAACCCTTTGTATTTCATGCTAAATTAATAGTTGCCTAGAAGGATGAAATCAGTTTCTTGTGTTGTTTTCATTGAAGTTAGGAGCTGCTGTGACAATAAATTCTTGCTAAGATGAACTGTGAACCTGTAGTTTCTAATAATTGGTTTATTTCAGGTGATTTGGGATTTTTTATTGGAATAGAATTATTTCAGTGGAGCAAATTTCAAAGTTACTCATGTCTTTACAGATTACACACGAACCTTTCTGCCAGTCTTTAGGTAACCAGCAGTGGGCAACACTGTAGTACCAATTAAAGCTTGTGATAATAAGATAGAGGAAGAGGACTTAGCCAGAGTGGTTTGGGGGAGTATGTAAAAAGTAAAAAAACCCAAATATGCAGACTTCAAGTTCTGTAAATTGGGAGTGCTTGATAGAGAATTGCTTCCCTGAAATTGAAATCCCTATTGAAGGTTTATGGTCATTCTCTACATAAGTAATATCATTATTTTCCCATGAGGGCGAACTGTGCATATTATAGGCTTGAACAGAGAACAGTGGTCAGTAAGATGCTTCTCTAAACTATTGAAAGACACAGTATAGGTTGGTAAAAGTTAAATGTAACTTGAATAATGATATATTAATTTCCTCACGTTCCCAATAGCTCAGCCTAAACCACATTTTTGCAAGTTGGGGGACATACTGTCTTTTTCAGGGTAAAATATTTTCTCTGCTGATAAAGAGATGGTGATATGTAGCCATTATAAAATACTTGTCCTCAGAGGGGATGTTGTAGTACAAACAGTTCCTTAGAGATTAGAAGAGGTCAAAGGTAAAGCTATGCAAAGGCTGGTAAGTGGTAGGGAGAAAAAAAATTTATAAAGGATATGTGGGTTTGTTGTACAAATACCATCACTGTACTTCAATTTCTAATATTAATTTCAGAATTTAAAAAAGATTTTTCAACCTGAAACACTCACATAATGTCAGCATACCAATTGATGCCTTTTCCTGGTCTTAAAATCAAGAGTCAAACACGGTTAGAAGGGAAAAAGGGATTTTACCTTGGTATTTATTTTAAGGATCCTTAGGTGTACTACATCCAGGTCGAATGCACCTCAGTGTACACTGCCAAACCTCTCTCAAAGATCTGGTATAACATAGGTTTTACTAATTAGCATATCTATCATAAATTCCACAATGAGAGGCTACCATGAGCCCCCCTCCCCGAGGAACCTTCCCCTGGATGGTTCTATCTTAGTTTACAAAATGTGTTCTGGAGAGGACCTTGGGGTCTGGGGCACACTGCTCCCTAACTATGAAACCTCTAAAATGTTTCGTCTCCTAGCTTAACAAACAAGCCCAAGAATGTAGGCAAAAGCACTAAGGAATACAGAAGTTGTAAAAAGGTGTAAAAGGAGTTTAAAAGAAAAGGCAAAAAATCATCATGGCATCACAATAAGGAAAGAGAAAGGGTGGGAGAGCTTGGGAGCTTACCGTAGCTTTCTTTCTGTAACATTCTCTCTCTACCCTTATTACAATATCAGTTCAACTTACCTGATGTTTCCAATTTGTCCTTCTATTGCTTGGCTAGGATTCCCTCAACTTAAAATAAAAACTACTTGCTCCCCTAAGTTGTTGCTTATGAAATATACAAGTTCGCTGTCAAAGCAATTGTTTACAGATGCAAAATTGTGCTGCCAATTAATTGGTAACTTAAGAAGAAAGTTAAGTGTTCTCCATTTGCTATTTTCTTATGTTATGATTGTTTTTACAGATTACCAATGGAACACTAGATGTAAAAAAAATGATGAAGACTTGGATTGTGCATAAAGGATTTCCTTTAGTCACTGTTGTCCGAAAGGGAAAGCTTATTTCAGTACAACAAGAGAAATTTTTGTATCGTGTGGAGCCAGAAAATTGGACATCAGATGCAAGGTTATTACCTACTTAATACCTTTTATCCATTAAAAGCAAGCTGCTGTCTTAAACCTTGTATATCTTTCTCACTTGTATTCAGGCCTTTTAGTGTTTCCTTTGAAGGCAGGTAGTAATAGAGAATTCAGCACAGAAATTCATACATCTAGTGTCTGCCTGAAGGCCCATGTCTATTTCCACTGAAGCAACTGGTAAAAATCGGTGACACCCTAAGTAATCTGAGTTTCTTACAAGCATCCTTTCCTGAAGCTTTTAAGCTTGACATCACGAGTTGGCTTTCAATACTGAGAGGCAGATCTCATAAGTAAAGGTTTCTCTACATTTGAGAAAGTTCTGTATGTTTAACAAGAATCTAAAGAAAGGCAGGTTGCAGAAGTTTTACAGAAGTTACAGATGCATTTATCCTACTTTAGAGCTTCTGCTTCTTACTGCCAAAACTCACTGTACATCTTGGGCTTTGCTAGAGGAAGGTAGAGAAGCTAGAATCAATGCTTTCTTGGCTTTGAAATTTTAAGATGAGACTAATGCATGACAACAAATGACTGAATATATAACAGAGGCATTATCCATTGTACCAAAACCTAAAAGTACGTACATATGCAAACACTGAAGAAACAAAGATGTGGCAGTTGATAATTTTAAAATTTAGTTTACTGCAAGTATAACTTACCTTATGATCCTGAACAGTGTCTTCTAACAAAAATGTGTAAGTGTGAATTCTTTTGAGATTTTGCTGGTTTTATTCAGTTGTTTGAAGTTTTAAGAAGACCTGAGTCCTTTGCACCATCTTGCAGAAAATTAGGTCTGTGAAAGAAATTTGTCTCTTGAAATTAGGAATTTAGAGGCCTCTGGTTTTTTTTGGTTATGCGGAGAAAGAAAAGCAATGTGGGGTTGACAGGTAAGGGTGGAAGGGAAGGATTTTTAAGCTAAGTAATTCCTGTTTCTAGTTGATGTAAATTTGGGGCATGCATGAAAAGATTTTGAAGAACAGCACTCCATGTGAGTCATACATAGAGGGGGTCCCTGTCAAAATCAGATTAATATGTGCACCTTCTTTCATCCCACTCAGACTTGGCTTTTCTCTAAATAGCCAAGTCCTTATCATCATTATGAGCCTCCTTAGCATTTATTCTTCCAGCTTGCAGTTCACTTAAGAAAGTCTTTGTGGTATGCAATTAATTATGGTTTCTATACCCTGGTTTGGTATTTGAGTCTTGTACTTGGATCATTTTTTAATTTCAGTTAAAACTTGTAAAAGGTCAGAAAAACAATGGTGGACTCAGGTAAAAATAATACTGGATGAATTTCTGATGCAGCCAGAGATTTACTGTCTATATGATTTTGGACAAGCTACCTAGCATGCTGGAACTGGGAAGGAAGTACTAGGAAAAGTGGAGTCCATCAGGGGTTCATATTGGGACTATTGCATTTTAAGATCTTCATCAATGACGTTCACAGTGAGATCAAGTGCCCCTGCAGAGAATTTGTGGATGACACCAAGCTGAGCGGCGCAGTTGATGTGCCTGGGTGAAGGGATGCCATCCAGAAGGATCTGGACAAACTTGAGCAGTGGGCCCTTGGTCAGGGCAGCCTCTGGTATCAACAGGCTGGGGGATGAACAGATCAAGAGCAACCTTGTAAAGGAGGACTTGGGGGGACTGGTGGTAGTGGACATGAGCCAGCAATGTGCACACACAGCCCAGAATTCCAGCTGTATCTTGGGCTGCATCCAAAGCAGCGTGTCCGATAGGGCAAGGGAGGGGATTCTGCCCCTCTGCTCTGCTCTGCTGAGACCCCACACTGCATCCAGCTCTGGGGTCCCAGCACAGGAAGGACAGGCACCTGTTGGAGTGAGTCCAGACGAGGTTCACAAAAATGATCAGATGGACAGAACACCTCTCCTACGAGGACAGACAGACAGTTTGGGCTTTTCACCCTGGAGGACAAAAGGCTCTGGGGAAACCTCACTGCATTCCTTCAGGTACTTAAAGGAAAGATAGGGGCAGACTTTTTAGCAGGTCCTGTAGTGATAGAACAAGGAACAATGGTTTTAAAATAAAGAAGGGTCAATTTAGACTAGATGTAAGGAATAGTATTTTTACAATAGGGGTGGTGAAACAGTGGCACTGGTGGCGCAGAGAGGTGGTCAATGCCCCATACCTGAAGACATTCAGGGCCAGGTTGAATGGGACTCTGAGCAACATGATCTAGTTGAAGATGTCCCCGCTCATTGCAGGGGAGCTGAACTAGACAACCTTAAAAGGTCTTTTCTAAAACCTTTTCTTCCAAGCTGTTCTATAAAATTTACCCATTTCTCAACATGGTGGAACTAAAAAATTAATTTCTGTGTATGCTGTGCATTTATTCTTTCATCATATTCTGATTATATAAATGAGATTTATACTTTTATTATTCTACACAGCATTTAGTGATTCTAGTACTATTAGTATATGAAAATGCTTCAATTGAAACAAAACAAACCATTCAAGAGAGATAATATGTATATAACAAGTCAGTAAACATTTGTTTTCCTTTGCAGTTACCTGTGGCATATTCCTCTCACTTACATTACAAATAGGTGCAACTTTACCCATTGTACTAACGCATATTTACTGGATCAGAAGTCAGGTACGTGAGTCATAGCTTTGGTAGTAAGTTACTTAAGTGTTACGGATACATGATTTTTCTGAGAACACCCTTGAGTGAGATGTGAAGGTAAAAGCCTACAGGTACAAAATAATTACAGAGAGCTGGAACAAAGCACTGCTGGTAGTGTCATCATCAGAGAGTTGGTTCCCTACAGCATTGTATGTATAAATAAATGACAGCAACTGGAACAGAAGCACAGGTTTGAAATTTGTAAAAGCCTGTGCTTTTCATCGCAGTGCATACACACAATCTCTCAAACTGCATGGTCTTTAGAGAGCAAGTAATGTGAAAGTTGGTCTGCCAGTTTGTTGAAATGTTAGGAATTAACTTTCCACTGAATTTTTTTTTTTATTTAATTGAGTAGGAAAATATTGTATTTGGAACAGTAGATGGGGCTGTTTGAAAGAAGGACTGGACAGAAGGAGCAGCTGGGGCAGGCTGTGATAATGTTCGTTCAATCAGATGTAGGAAGAAGGATGAGGAAGTACAACCTGGAATTTTTGAGCCTTTCAAAACCTTTGTACTGGCTTTTCCTCCTTCATAGTAGGGGGAAATAGCATGAAAAAATTTACTCTCTGAAACCAGTCTACTTCATAGACTTTGATTTGAACAAACAGTTGTTAAATGTTTGTTTCTGCTGATAACATACTGTCTGTCCACTAGCTGTCATTGAACTTCCAGAAGAGGTGGAATGGATAAAATTCAATGTGGACATGAATGGCTATTACATAGTACACTATGCTGAAGACTGGAAAATACTGATTGATCTGTTGGAAAAAAACCACACTGCTCTTAGTCCTAAAGACAGAGCGAATTTGATCAACAATATCTTCAACCTAGCACGGTAAGACTTCTGTATTGAAAAATGTGTTTAATATGTGCTAGGAGTTTTTTCCAAGTCAGAAAAGATGAGACTTAGTTTCTAGAGACATTTTAATTCAGTCTCCAACAGCCTTGTTGGAACTGTTCACTGATGCTTCCATATTGGTGCTAGATGTTATCTCCCTGTTCTTTATAGCGTCATCTATTTATTGGGATCACATAGAGCCACATGGTAGTTTCCATTTCTGGAAGACACTGTTTTCTTTTGTGTTTTATCTCTCTGTTAGTGTAATGGAAAGCATCACTTCTGATCTTGTTTCAGGAAGTGCATTTGTTTTGTAATCCATTTTAATGTTTGTTTTCATTGACCCATAGTCTAGGAAGAGAGTCTCTGGAAAAGGCCTTTGAGTTGATTGATTACCTTAACAAAGAGAACTGCACTGCACCACTTACTCAAGCTTTGTTTCAGCTGAGTCTTATATACAACCTTTTAGACAAAAAGGGTGAACAACATCTGTCAGCACGAGTCATGGTATGTCTTAGTTTTTCATAAATTATAATTTGAAATAATTAGCTATAATGTTCTTTATAGTTGCATTATCTTTTTACTTGTTGACTGCTGAATATATTCAGTAATTTCACTAAGTTGGATGGGGATTCTAGAGTAATAGTAATAGTATAGACTAAGCAGTCTTGCCAGCTTTTTCTAATGATCTCTTATCGAAATGCTGCATTTTTTGGATCAGCTTCTTCCCCTCTCCTTCCCGTTTCCGTGCCATACCCATATGCCCCAAACTGTTTTGTAGGGAGTGTGGTGCAGTGGGAACACAGTGGTGTGTGGGGCTATCTTAAAGTGTCCATACAGGTCAATTTAGTACAAATATGTAATTAAACAGAGTCCATATGCTTTTCTTGTACAGAAAAGTTATTTTTGAAATTCAGAGTGGCTGAAAATCTAATTGCTCTGTAGAGAGACAGGAAAAAAAAATTCTACTCTTTTCTGTAAAAATAGAAACACAAGGATAGTTGTCATTTTCCTGTTCCAGTTGTGTAATAGATGAGTACAGTAAAGTGCTACAGACTTGGCAGTGAAATCAATGTTGTAGGTTCAGTTCTTGAAGAGGACATGTCTATCATTTCTCTGTTTACCTTCTTATTATGGAGCTTCTTCTCCATATTCATCCACTGGTTTAAAATGATCCTTGCTGCTTTACATTGTAAAATGTCAGTAAAGGGATTTAGTCTATGAGAAAATTATTAAATGATTAGATAAAATAGCAGTTGTTTTTTCTTTACACGAGCTAGGGATAATTAGTGAGTGCTTAAGGAAACATTGGAAACAAAAGGCATTATTTTAGTTTACCCAAAGTTGTTACACACCTGCTATAAACAGCCCAAGCTCTGGTTTGCAATGCAGTGTCTGTGCAGTTTTACTTAAGTTCAAAAGTTTCAGCTGAGATGTGGTAGCTGATCAGGCATCCAACTGTGGTTTTGGCAAGCTACAGAACTACAAAACTGAAGGGTGTTCAGCCTATAGACAGACAAAAGTTGTTTCCTTGTGCTAAACAAAAGTATATTAGCTGTGACTTGGTGAAGTTAAAAGAAACACACAGAAGTTGTAGTTAGCTGAGATCGTAAGCTGTTTGTAAACAAGTCTGAGCCATGGCTTGAAGAGTAGTCTTCAGTTTCCATGTGCAATTTAAGATGTAACCTGGCCTGCCTTTCAGATTTATGTATCTGATACTTACTCCTTACTTACCTTACTCTGATACTTACTCCTTACTTACACGTTAAGAAATAGCACATGTCAATTGGAATAAATAGATGAAGAACTACTATGTTTAGCTTCCACAGTTCTAAAGCTCAACTTTTTTTCTTATTTTAAACTAATTTTGTATATAAAAAATCCTCTTGGAAGGAATTAGCTATTGCTAGTAAATTTTTCCTCCTTTAGCGTAGAATAGAGCACTTGCTTGGGGATAAAATTGATCAACAGCACTGGACAGATAATGGGACGCTGTCTGAACGAGAGCTCCGGTCAACACTGCTGGCTTTTGCCTGCACCCATGATATAAGAAACTGTAGAACAACTGCCACTGAGATGTTTGAGACATGGATGAAGTCTAACGGAACAATAAGGTACCACAAAAACTGAACTTCCACTTTTTTTTACCCTTCTGTTTTCCTGTTACACTGCCACCATTCTATTGGGGAAAAATACCCCAACAACAAACAGAACAATCAAAAAAACCCCCCATTACACCACCCCACCAAGTTAGTATTGATAAAGAATGTAAATCTATCTTTAACTGTTTCATGTGTAAAAGTAATGTTTGTTTCACAGTGAGAGGATGACTGTGCTGGACTTTGTCTCCAGTGTCATTAAGTGTGACGGCAAAAGCAGCCACAAATTGCTTTCATCTGCCTTTCCTGAGCTACATGTTGAAAGAAGATTGCTTAGTGGCAAAGCCAAAGCACACCTTTTTATCATGCAGAAGTCATTCTGCTCTGGACTCATGTGCATTTTGAGTCATAGAAAATTCTCAATTTTTTTGTACAATTTACTTTGTTTTCGTGCGACTAAATTATTTGCTTTTTCCTAGTGACTGAAAGTATTAGATTGGCATTAATTCAGTCCAGCAAACTTTAACAATTGCTACAGAATCAAATTGCTTGAGAGAAATCTCTTTCGGGTTGATCTTTTAATTTTGTGATTTCTTTCTTCTTTTCTCAGGTGAGCATTTTTATGCCCCCTTTGTTTATGTGTTTTGCTGCTTTTGTTTTTCCCTGTAGTCTGCCTAGTGATGTTATGAAAGCCATATTTGCAGTTGGAGCCAAGTCTAATGATGGCTGGGAATTCCTCCTGAAGATGTACTCCTCTTCAGTTTCTGAAGCAGAGAAAAGCAAAATGATTGAAGCCTTGGCCAGCACAGAAGATGCCAGAAAGCTGATCTGGTATGAAGGAGCCAAAAAGCTGTATGCTGTGTAAATTAAAAGTGATAACATCTTCTTGCAAAAGTGCATTGCCTTTTTTCTCTTGTTGAAAAAAATTCTGATTGCTAAAGAAAATCCATTCAAATGTTTTGCACAGGCTTCCATACACATGAAGAACCTGACATTTTTTACTTTAAAATACCTTATGTAACAGAACAGCACAAAAGACCAAATTCTGAATATGCATAAAGACAAAAGAATTTAACTTAAAGGCTTTGCACTACTGGTAACACAAAATTTTAGATTTTGCAGTATGGGTAACAAAATTGCAGGCTGTTCTATAGAATCTTAAAAGATTGGTATACCTTTATAATCAAAATAATAACTAGTTGAGGTATTTTTTTGTTTGGGTTTTTTTCCTCTTCTTTTTTCCTTTCTTTGGGTGAAATTTTGACTTTACATTGTGTTCCTCTCTATAGACTAAATCTCAGTACTTTGTGGAGCGCACAAACTTGTCCTGCTAATTTAGTCTTCAGCTTCCCTCTTTTACCTCTTTGATGTATTGTTTTTCTTTTACAAGTTACTTGAATTTACTTCATCTTTTCCAACACCAGTGAAAATTCAGGTACTTGGTTTAGAGCTAAGGTCACTCTGATTTCTGGAAATTAAAGCTGAGTAAGTACAATTGTTGTAATAAAATGTAACATCAGTTTCTTTTCAGATGCCAGAAGTTGCTTGCTTGATGTATTGTATCATCTTTTCCATCTAATTGAGGCGTTTCAGGAAACCCATGTGAACATATGAATAGATGTTTTATTCCTGTCTCTTTTCACATGCTTTGTCTCCTAGGCTAATGCAGAACAGTCTTGAAGGAGAAATCATCAGGTCACAGGAGCTTTCACGTATCATAGCCACTGTTAGCCAGAGTTTGCCTGGATATTTGCTGGCCTGGGACTTTGTCAAAGAGAACTGGGAAAAGCTTACACGAAAGTAAGGCTTTTGATACGGCTGAAACTTCATACTCACAGTGGCAAAAGCACCTGTTTGTTTCTTTCAAACAAGACAATAACTAGTTGCATTCATATAAAAAGATTCATATTAAAATCGTAAATCATGTTTTAAAATCAGAGGTTACAAATATAACTTGCTACATAAATTTTGAAGTCTCACCAATTGTTGATGGGACTTTGGAGCTTCCTCGTCAGAGAAACTTTCCTACCTCAGAGTAATTCTAAACAATCTTGATCTTAATTTCTCTTGAAAGGTTGCTGTCTCTAAGATGATTGGTTCAGTTGCAGGATATTTATGTGGATCAAATGGATTCAAAAGGTGATGCAGAGAATTAATTCAGCGTTTATTTTTTCTGCATTGTTACAACACTCCTAAAACCAAGTAACCAAAATATCCCACTTCCTTCAGAAATATGTTCTCTTTAACTGGGTTTGAAGGGTACCCAGCAGGAAAGCTGGCCCCCCCAAGTCTTCAAAATCTAACAGTACTAGAAACCTGTATTTCTAAATCTCAGCTTTGATTTTAAACAATTTCACATTACTAAAAAAGTTTCTCCTCAGTGAAAACTTCTGCTCTAGGAAGCTCTTCATAACCAATATTACCAAGTTACTTCACTTGAAACAAAACCTGGTTGCAAGTTCAATTATAGTAGAGCTTTAGAACACATACATACCACAAATACAGATCTTGATATTCATTGTGTGGTGTCCTCAGTTCTTTACTATTTGATTTGTGATAGAAGTTTGAAAATTTTCCTTGGCTTTTGCTCTGACATTACATTTTTAGAGGGAATAGGGAGCTAGAGGCTTGGATTTCTAAGACCGTTTATTTCTTTTGAAAAATAAGGTTTGTAATTGTAATGTAAGGTATTGAATTTAAGTGCTTTTAATGATTTCCAACTACTAAACAAAAAAGTAGAAATAGTAGAAAAGAATGCATACATATACCAAAACTGCATCCTAAAGTGTCTCCTAGATGAAAATATTTGTTTGTCTTTCAGGTTTCACCTAGGCTCATATACTATCCAGAATATCATTAGCTGGTCAACTTCTCAGTTTGCAACAAAGGCACATCTGCTTGAGGTTGGTGGCTAAATCTACCAGAAGGGGGTGGTATTTTTTAGTGCCAATGCTGTTTTCATTTAGTTGAAGGATGTTCACATATTATTTATATCCTCGACACCCTTTTGCGAGGATATACATCCTTTCCCTATTCCACACACGGCAAATATATGCATAAACGCTGGGAGATTATATACTGAGTCTGTGACAGAGTTGCATTACAGAGTTGAACCCAGTTATTGGTTTATACTTTTGTGTTCTCCTATGCACTGGAACACACTGTCTCACAAAATAATGATTTGATCTATAAATAATTTTGGTCTAGAATTTGTAAACAAGCTATGCTTTTTGTATCTCTGAAATGTGATACATTTTTATGTGCCATAAAAATGGCTTTATGCTGTTTTTTCCTGTCAGCAATCCCAAAGAGTTATTGTGGAAATTGAGTATCAGCCAAAAATTGTTTAATAGCTTTTAGAATGCTCTGTCATCTTCCCTAACAAGGTCTTGAAGTTAATGTATCAAGAACCATTCAAGATTTAGTCTAATGCTTTCATTCAGATAATTTGGTAGAGATAGTTGTTAATGGTTTGATCTATAATATTTTAACTGTTAGCATTGACAGTTATAATGATGATTGGGTTTGGGGGTTGTTCCAGAATGCTGAAGAGGGTTGCTTGCAACAACCAATTCTGTGTCACAGAACAGGACTCATTTTCCAGAACTCTGCATACTCCCTGTTGGTTTTGTGATATGGTAAATGAATTTCTGTTTATTGGTGGAATGATATATTGAAACCAAATAAGTTATTGCTGCTGTGTTCATGAAAAATGCTTACCTTGCATTTTGGGAGCTCCTTTGAGAGGTTTACTTACTGCACAGATACAAACAATTCTCAAAAATTGATTTCCTGCAACATGTGTGTAGCCTTTGCTGCTGAACCTATTTGTCTGGCTAGTGTTGATTTTAATTAGGATCTTCTTTTCCTTTCTTTATACTTGCTATACAGGTCAAATCATTTTTTGAGTCAAAGTCAGAGGAGAGTTCTCAACTGCGGTGTGTAAAAGAGGCAATTGAAACAATTCAGCTCAATATCCAGTGGATGGAGAGAAACTTGGCAAAGCTACAAGAACTGCTGTAGTGCATATAATACTGTGCTGTGTCAGCCATTTAGGAGCTCTGTGAGCAGTTAATGTGTTTCATTTGCAAAAGCCACGGTGAAACCAGGCATCACTGCAACATTGCACTATTAAGAGTCTAGATAGCTCAGGGCATGTCTCAGATAAATTTTTATTTTCCTTGAAGCATTTTTGAGCAATATATAAGTATTTACCCTGAAACTGTTTTCATCTATAGACCAAACATCTGCACAAATAATTAAATATAATTTTATATGTGAAACTTATGCCCTTTCCTTTGGAGTTGTGTTATAATTTCTTGGCAGTGGGTTAATATTGACAGTCAGGTAAGAATGAAAGAGTTACCGTGAACTGTTACTTCTTTGCAGACTGCTCATTGAGCAGTAGATTTTTGTTCTTAATGCAAAACTGTATGTGGTTTCCACATTTGTAGATATAGAAGCTGTTGTGAAACAGAATTATATTTCAGATATGTAAGTAGTAGTGAATGTTATAAAGTTCAAGAGGTGAAATAAATACAATTCCAATTTGATTTAAGTTTGGATTTTTTATTTTCATGGTGTTCTTTAGGAATTACACATAAAAAAATAAATCTTGTGCTAATAGTATACAATTTGATACATAAAGTTGCTGGATGGTAGTATGGAAAAGAAGAAACAGATAGGAAAACCAAGTGTTTTAGAGATGGGTTTTCCAGAAACAATGGTGTGACTTTGGAGCTTCTACTCTGAATTTATCAGATAGTTTTGAGAATATCATTAATCATCAAACTTTAACTGATTTTGCTGTATTGCTCTCTGACCAACTGCACAAAATTGTATTTTTTCAGGTTGGTTCATCTGTTAGACTGACTACTGCTTTGTGCCCTTTTGACGACTGACTTCCAATTTCACCATTAGTTGCAGAGGGTTTGCAGTTGATAGATACATCAGTCACTTCATTTTTGTAAACTTCTGCTCTTTCATTGCCTGAAAACTAGCAAATCACAGTATAATTTGTCATCATTGCTCACCCTTTATGGCATTAGTTTTAGGAAAGCTTCTAATTTAGATTTTAATGATTTGTTTTTCTACTATTGTGAAAAATCTTGTGAGACAAATCCTCAAAGTCTTTTAAAGAATAGGAGCTAAAACCTAATGTGCTCCACCAGAAAGGCGTAATACCTGCAGTGCAATCTATGTCTTTCAGAAGTGAAAAAAGCCATTTTGGAGGTATAGTATATATATACAATACATGCAAGAGTAAGCATATTTCTTTTTCTTTTCATTTCACTACCAATGTATCTTTAGTGGATTCATGCAAGCAGATTTAGAACTGTTGTTAAATTATGAAATGAGAATTGCAATTAAGTATATTCTTGGAGTTTTTATACTGTCATGTGTTATTACTTTGATTCCTCCTTTATTTTAAATCTTTTAAATTCTACAGAAATACTATTTTCATCTTTGAATATTTGTATGCATATGTGTGTGTGTATATATATATACACACATATATTTATATATCTCATCTTTTTCTCCCTAGTCACTTCTTAAATTAAATAAGAAGTCAGTGGTAAACTTTGACTTTTCTATCCCTTCTGTCCCCTCACACGTGTTTTATTTCATCCCTGGCTACAGTATTGAGTCTTAAAAATTTTAAAATCAAAACTGTGGAGGAGGATCCCATCTTCCTCCTGATTTCTGCTCTGGAATTTTAAAAATTTACTATTCTATTAAAATGCTTTAGTGATAAGTATGAAGAAATAACAGGGAGCTGAGTTTTAGACAAGAAAGTGAACCAAAAAGATCTGGAAAGTTGGGGAGGTTTTTTTCATTTTACTATTTGTCGCATATGCATACTTTAGTTGTCAGTTTGTAGAGGTTTTAAAATTGTTTTTCTGTTAGGGAGTCTCCAGCCCTATTAATAAGTTGTACTGGAGTCAACTCCTCCTTCCCTAAGAAATGCTTAAATATAGTTCTCCTTTTTTGAGTGTGTTGGAAATTGATGAAGACTGAAATG
This sequence comes from Dicrurus megarhynchus, assembly GCA_013399195.1. NCBI lineage: Eukaryota > Metazoa > Chordata > Aves > Passeriformes > Dicruridae > Dicrurus > Dicrurus megarhynchus. Next base: position 283,746 of record VXAD01012347.1, read on the forward strand.
GCTAAGACCTCGTGCAAGGCAGACAGCCTTTGCTGGCAAGGCTCATGTTGGACGTGGGCTCAGGGAAGGGTGAGGGTCAGGAAAAGGGTGAGGTGTCAGTGCAAGACAAAGAGCAGAAACCCAGTGTTAGGAGGGCTGTGAAAAAGCCACCAAGGGAAGGTGAGGACTGCCACTCCTCCCTGAGAGCCAGAAAGAGTTGGGTGTCCCATTAGCTGGGTTCTGGTTAGGGTTGGTGTGAGGTTTAAGCTTCGCCATAGGTGCAGAACAGAAACTTGAACTGTTCAAGCTGCCCCAGGTAATGCAAGATTATGGAGTACTTAGTATAACTAAGTAGTACTTCGTGAGACTGCCAAATGTAGGACACCAAGTTCTGGGGGCTGTACAAAATGCCAGCTAACAGGCTGAAGTGTAGTAAGCAAATGTTTCCATGGATGCCTTAGGGATTGACTTAATGAGCCAGCTTAGCGGTGCTGGAGGGATGACTACAGAATTTAAAGATCCAGCGGGACTTCTGAAGAAGGATGTGTCATTGGGGCAAGGGTAATTTGGGAGTGAGGGCACTGTGACAAACCAAGCTTGACCGCTCCCAAAGGGCTGTGGTTCCAACATTACCTTCAGTGTCTTTGATGCTATTGGAACAATTGTCCGGCTGCATCCATTCACTGGTGATGCAGCTCCTCAGCTCAGAGGCTGTGCAAGGACAGAGTGGCCACATAGGGCTTGCTCCTGCACTTGATACTTTCAAAGAGGAGGTCTTTCACCTCCTCGTCAGCTCCAAGTCTCCAACCCCTTTGTTACAGCTCTGGGGTGGCAAGAGGAGAAGGCTCCTCACATTAGCACCTGCAGCTGCAGAAGCTTTGTGTTCCAGCAAGCAGAAAACAGAGCCTAAGGGTACTGCCAGTGTGGGCACTTGTCTCCCATCACAACCGGCAGCAGGGATTTACCTTCCCATTTCTTTCCGCTCAGCATCTTCAGCCTCTTTCATACAGAGCTCATCCAGTTCAGAGAACAAGTCACGGGGGATGTGGTGCTCATCCTGCTTCCTCCTGAGGATGAACTGTACCCACTGGGATGAGGTATCTGGGGATAGAAGACAAAGCTGCATCCTGCTACTGTGGTTATCATGCTCACATGCAAAGTGGGCATCAGAGGGGCACCGGTTCAGCCACAGGTACTGGGCTAGGCCCTTACCCCTAGGTCTGTGCAGGCTTGGCCAGAGCCACAGAGGATAAACGTGTTTCACCTCTGCATAAGGACAGACTGCTTTCTTCCCCCACATTTCCATTTTTAAAGGCAGAATCCCTCTAAGGAAGATGGGTTTAGCTAAATTATGCATTTAAACTGCCTTAAATAAAAAAAAAAGTTTAAAAGTTTGGAAAAAGATCATCTTGCTAAACAATGCCACTTTCCCTCAGAAGAACAACTAGCCACATGGATCTGCTTGCAGAAGACCTCACGTAGTGCCCACATAGCCCCAAGGAAATTAGTGAATGATGTGAATTGTTACAGTGGTGGTCCTGCTCTGTTGGAGCAAAGTTCTCCTCTTCCTGATGCTTCCAGCTATGGTGTTCATGATGCCAATGGCTCTGCCTGACCAGTGGTATCTGCACACCCTTGCACAGGATTCCATGCAAAAAAGTCTGCTAAAAAGTGGCATTTGCTCTTGATACTGGGGAGACAGTTGATGTAGAAACCACATTTAAATTAGTGCATCTATCCAAGGAGGAAATACCAACTTCTCTTGATTTAATTTTCACTGTATCCCTCAATGGTGCAGACCTGTCCTTTCTTCCAAGTCCATTTTGCTTAAACTTTGCAACATGTGCTGGCAACAGGTGTTCCTGAAATTATGAAACATCTCAAATTTCAGCTTTGGCTGGACAACTCAGATTTGTTCATGACGCTGCAGGTATTTTTTAAATCTTTGCATGGCACAAGGTGACAAGATCAGATCAGTCCCATGATAATGAACTCAAGAAAAAAAAAATCACAGACTAACTAACGGCTGCAGGTATCACATCATTCTTCTGACCTCTCCAAGCTAGGAGCACCCTCTGTGCGAAATCAAACTATGAATTATCCAGCCCTGGGGTGAAGGCTCACACCAGAGCCTCTGGGGAGGCTTTCCCCCTTGGTTTAAAAGCTGTAGTATTTTAAAAAGCCTGTGGATATAACTGCTTATTCATGTAGTATCATGGCACATTTTGCTGCGCATGCTGTAACATTGTGCGACAGGCGTAGGGACTGTGCAATAGACAAACACACAATAGTGGTGGCCCTTCTACCAGGATCTCAGCAGAGACTCCCCTTTCGACTTCTCATACTGAATATTGACAGCCTTGCTCATCATTCCTCAATTAGTTGCTGCCTCTTCATTTGTATAGCAGGAGGAAAGTACAGTCTGGGGTTGGCTGTGTACAGCTCCCTTATGTCCTCCTAGGCATCATCCACCCCTGCATCTATGCAAGTCCATAACCATTACACCTCTGAATGCCTTCTCCTCCAGGCACAGTTGTAAAAACACAGACTTGTAGTTTTTCCCATACCCATATAAAACAGCCCATGATATCACCTGTAATGTATGCATTTGGAATCTGAAAGTATTTGCTACAGAGGGAGAGGCTAAGAGTTTCAGACCAAAAATAAATCTGCCTTGTTCCTGCATTTCCTAAGGGAGAGAAAAAAAGGGGGGGAGGGGGAATTTCCAAACTGGGAGAAATACCAAAACCAAAGCAAAACCAAAAACCTGCAGTTTTGACCACAGCAAGTTTCAGTCCCCAAACGTGACACCTGCAAGCCTCCCTAGATCACACTTGGTCACAGGACATGGCCATTAACAATAAAAGCTCTCAAGAACCTGCAAGGTGAATGAGCCCAATGAGGTTCAGACTTCCCTTGGTGCAAACACACTTTCTATGGAAAACCCTTCTCCTCTTTTTCTTCTTTTTCTCCTCTTTTCCTCCTCTTTTTCTCTGTTTCTTTTTCTCTTTTTTATCTTTCTCTTCTTCTCTTTTTTCTCTTTCTCTTTTTTCTCTTTTTTCTCTTTTTTCTCTTTTTTCTCTTTTTTCTCTTTTTTTTCCTCTTTTTTATCTTTTCCTCTTTTTTCTCTTTTTCTCTCTTTTTCTCTTTTTTCTCTTTCTTTTCCTCTTTTTTTCTCTTTTTTCTCTTTTTTTCTCTTTTTTTCTCTTTTTTCCTCTTTTTTCCTCTTTTTTTTCTCTTTTTCTCTCTTTTTTTCTCTTCTTCCCTTTGCAAAAGCCAAAGGCCTAGAGCGCATGCCCACTTCACCCAAAATACCGCTGCTGGCACTGCATGAAGAACATTTTTGCCTTAAAAGCCGAAGAACAAACAAACAAACAAACAACAAACTGAAGTAGTTTTGCTTCTCTTTCTCCCTGTAACCAAGGCAGGGGAAGAGGATTACCAGATTTACTGAGTTCAAATAAACAAAAACCGAGCCACATCTCTCAAGTCCAACTGCAGCTTGAAGACGGGCAGCCTGGAGCCTAAGGCATGCTAGGGAAGGATTGATTGGCTGCAGTTCAGGTTGCAGTGGACCACAACCCTTTCCTGCTGGGGCAATGCCTGCTGATCCAAAGGCAGCCTCGGTGCCAAAGGCCCACTCTGTCCTGCCCATACTCCTCCTCCACATGTGCGCAATGGCTGATGGTGACTTTGTCGCTGTAGAAATAAAGTGGCCTATTTTCTCAAATAACCGTGTTTGCAGTCCCACTCATTCTCCTGTGCGAGGCAAGGCCTCCCTGAGCTGGCTCCTGCAAAATGCAGCTGTGGGCAGGCAAGTCGGGCAGGAAGGGAAAGGGTCCCTCCAAAGGGCTGGAACTGTGCCCATTCAGAGAGAAGGGAAAGGGTGCAGTGGAAGAAGGGAACACAGGTCCTTAGGGGCTTCTGGGCCTGGGGGACAGCAGCTGGAAATGCACAGTTGTCTTAGGCTGCTCACATCTGCTCCTTCTGAGTGTGTGCTGTACAACACATCAGAGAACTTGAAACTGGACTCTGGATATTTGGGCGGGAACATTCCATCTCCCTGGTCCTCCTTGAACTTTAGCAAAGGAAAGCTAAGAAAATTGGAATTTGGTCATCAAGGAGAGGAACTTGGTGGCCGTAACTGAAATGGCAGTCCAATGCATCGCCTCTGCTGTACCTCTCGAAATTGGGGTAAGCTGTTTAGCAGTCAAATGGAAGCAACTAAATAAACAGGCTCAGCTGTAAAGGGGCTCCACTTCTGTAGAAGGAAAATTACTTTTAATTAGAGTTCTTCATAGTTAGTTTCTAAACAACACCAAAAAACTTGGGCCTTGAGACAGTTACATTTGTTTAGTTGATTTTCCTGTCTCAAGCAAAGCAAATGAAAATAATGTCACAGATTGTTTTAAAATCAGAAGGTGTGTTGCTTTTAGTTGTTGTTGTTACTGCTGCGAATTCTGTAAGAGTTTTGGATGACAAGCAAAATCTTGTATCACTGGCACAGTACTAGCACAGGTTGCCCAGAGAAGGTGTGGATGCCCCAATCCTTTTTACTGTTCAAGGCCAGCTTGGATCGGACTCCGAGCAACCTGGTGTAATGGAATGTGTTCATGTGCATGGCTGGGGCTTAAAACTAGTTGATCCTTAAGGTACCTTCCAATTCAGACCTTTCTGTGGTTTTATGACCCTATGTTGCCCCTCCCCCCCACCTCCAGAGGCCAACACCATGCCCAGAACATGGAACAAGCCCCTCTGTGACATCAGCCCCAGGGCCAAGTACAACATGGGCAATGGAAGTGCTGTGGGCACTACGTTGGCAGATGCACTGAAGGTGACAAGCTCACTCTTTGCAGCTGACCTGTGTCTCTGACAGCGATGATTTTGCTGTGCATCCTCATCCTACTGGCTGTCGGTGAGTCTGCACAGAGCAACTGTGGGTAAGTAGCCCCAGATTCTGTGGGGAGGCTCAGGCAATGATTAGGTGGTTCCCTGAGGATGCCCACTTGCCACCCGTGGCCATACCACAGCTTCCAAAACCCTGGGTGGGAGCCTCACTTTATCACTAGCACCCAGGCTGCTGGCACAACTTGTCTGTGGGACTCCAGCAGAAACAGGCAGACAGATGCACACCCCAGGCAGTTCTCTGGCCCTGCTGGCTTTGCAACCAAAGCCTTGTGGGGAGGGAAGCTGGCTGACCTTCAGCCTGCACAGCAGCAAGCCTTCGCACAGGACAGTAATGACTTTCTGCTTACAGAGCGATCTGTGGGCTCCGGCCCATGGGTTCTACCTTTGACTCATCACGCGTCGTGGGTGGCGTAGATGTCCTGCCAGGGTCTGGGGCCTGGGCTGGAATTGCCAGTATCCGCTGTGTCTGGGAACCACCAGTATCTGTGCATGTCTGTGGAGGGACCCTCGTCGGCCCACAGTGGCTCCTCTCAGCTGCCCACTGCTTTATCAACAGGACAAAGTAAGGAGAACCTGGGGACGGGGATATTTCCACATCGCCAGCTTGTGCTACTCCCATCCCATGTCCTTGCAGTGTGCCTAGTGCCAGGGCATTGCAGAGCCCAGCTGAGAGACTGCTCAGGGAGAAGACTGGGCTCATGCCACTGCTTCCTAGCAGCCTCCAGCTTAATGTATCTAGAGCCTACTTTAACTCTCTGTAGTGCTGTTTTCGTCTCCGCCTCAGGAAGCAGAAGGCAGGGAAGTGCTGGGCTGTAACAGTACATGATTTTACTCCCTCTCACGCCTCTCTCCATCTGCCTTCCAGTCCCCTCAGCGAGTGGGCTGTGGTGCTTGGAGCCACCTCGTTGGGTCAGTCGGGCCCTGACGTGGAAGTGCGCCGGATTAAGCGGCTGATCATTCACGAGAAGTATACTCCTGCCATTGAGCATCACGATGTCGCCTTGCTGGAATTGGACCGGCCAGTCCGGTGCAGACCCTCCATTCAGCTCGCCTGCCTGCCTGGTCCCACAGTGAAAGTGTCGGAGCTGAAAAACTGTTACATTGCTGGCTGGGGTGACAGGATTGTAAAATGTGAGTAAAGGACCTGTGCCCTGAGGGCAAGCTTGGCACACCAGGGAGAGATGGCTGGGGCTTCCTGACAGCAGAGGTCAAAATGAGAGTCGGGCTGTGGGACATATGCCTCTGGAGAGATGGGCCTGGCCTGCTGCCAGTGACGCAGCACTCCAACACCTCTCTGGAGGCAGAGCCAGGCCCTAGGGAAGGACTTCACACACAGGCTAGGAGAATGGGCAAGGAGCTGCTGGGAGCTCATTCCTTTCTCTGCTCACAGCTTCAGGTAGAGATATCCTGCAGCAGGCCAAGGTCCAAGTCGTCGATACCCAGCTCTGCAACAGCAGCGACTGGCTGCAGGGGTACGTCCACGACTTCAACGTGTGTGCTGGGCAGGGCGGCGTTGGCACCTGCCAGGTAGGAGCATGCTCTGAGTCCCCCAGCACCCAGCAGCGTGGGCAGCCCCATCACACCACCCAAGCACAGCCCAGCACATGCTTCCCCTGGCAAGCAGCCCTCCCAGCCCCAGCTCCGGACCACCGCTGGAGCTTCCACCCCCTTTCCCATCCATGGGTCCTTGCTCAGTGAAGTCCAGACGCCAGCCCTGTAACATCCAAGCACAGAGGAGACATAAAGCCCCACCTTACAGGCCCCTGGCCTGCTCCCAAGGGTGTCAAGGTTCTGCAGGCTCCCACACTCGAGCAGAGCTTTGCTCTGCTTGGGAATCCAGTTCTGACAGGGGCTGGGAGAGCAAAGGAGCCAACTCTAACTGCTGACAGGGGCTCTCAAAAGCACCTTAATCCTCTCTGCTCTGCTTCAGGGTGACAGCGGGGGGCCTCTTGTCTGCCAAGATAAATATGGGGACTTCTACTGGCAAATTGGTGTGACCAGCTGGGGAGTAGGCTGTGCCAGACCTAAACGGCCTGCAGTCTCCAGCTCCACTCAGTACTACTACAACTGGATCCGGGCCAAGATGAGAAAAAAGCCAGTACCAGCAGTTACTCCAGCGCCAACCTACACCTCGACCCCCTTGCAGACGCTTCCTCCAAAACCAACGCAGCCCTGTCCATTTCAACGTGAAAAGCTGATGAATTTCTTAAATCTGCTGAAGGACATCTTGCGGTATCTAAAGGGAAAAAAGTTTTGAACGGCAGAATGGACCAGCTGCAGTTCAGGCTGCAGTGGACCACAGCCCTTTTGTTCTGAGTTATATTAATTTGACTTTTATTAAACTGAATTAAATTTTAAATTGTAAGGAAAAAATAAAACTGAAAGCCAAACAAACCTGTATTTTCTGCTCTGAGAATATTCTGCATCCAAATTCTGTAAAATCCTGCTGGCTTGATCATTGCCCAAGCAGCCTGAACTCAGACATCCCTTTATCCTCAACTGGGAAGAACTTGGCCTCACACTCCCTTCTGTAGAGATCAACGCCTTCCCTACAGATCTTGATACGTCTACGGCAGACAAGTAGCATCTGGCACCTTGAGTCTGCAACAAGTGCAAGAAACACAAGACTAGGAAAACAAGATAAAGGGGGGAAAAGGGTGCAGAGATTGCCCTGCCATTAAGAATGTGAAGCCCTTCACTCTCCTCTGTGCCTTAAGGATGATTTTTGTACCTATCAGATGGGAACTGGGTTTTCTGACCAATATAGAAACCTAAGCAGTAAAGAGTTAATGCATTACTATGCCCCAAACACCAACAGCCATCAAGCAGGCAAGTTATAACAGGATGTGCCTGGAAAGGGAAGCCATATGAAGGTAAGGCAGAACTGCTCGGGAGCTGAACTTCTGGTTCTAGTCCATGGTGACCACACAACATAAAGGACAGCTTAAATGCAGGAGTGGGGTCAAGGAATGAGCAAGACCAATAGAGGGAGAATCAAGACCACCAAAAAGCCTTCAAAGCCACCCAGCCCATTTCCAGAAAGGTCCAGAATACTGGGCTGCACTTGTTAACTCATTTGTATGAATAGTGAGGAACCTAATCCCAGGATGGGGAAAACTTACCTATAAAAATGTACCAGCACAGAGGCTGGGTGGCACGCTCTCAGGACCCTGGACATCTGTTGGCTGGATCAATTCTGGACCCAGGACTGCAATCTTCTTTCCTCTCCTACCTGATTTCTCTTTCCCTTTTTCTTCCCTCTTTTCTTTTATCCTTTTTTTTCTCTTACTATTAGAAGATAGTGGCAAGACATATACCAATTGCCATGCTGAGTGTGTAGTTTGTTAACAAAAATTTGTGAGGTTTTTTAGGACCCTTTTGATTTTTGCCATTCTTTTTCATCTGTGAACATCTATGAATCCTGGTTGCTCTCTTCCACATCGGAGTGGGAAGTAACACCGATGCACAAACACTCCAGGGAAGATAAGAGCTGCACCTTCCTTCTCCAGTGCCAATCCCTGGGCCAAGGACCATTTGCACATCTCACCCTCTCACAGCAGCAGTCTATTGTGTTAGCACATCAGTTGTGATCCAGTTACTGAGCGATGTCTCTACCTGAATTAAAGTGCAGACAACACCATATGCCAAAGTCAATAGTAGGTTCTTAATTTAACAGTAAACATGAGGTAGAGAGACAGATAGAAATGTGAAAGAGAGGAGGGCTGAAGGGAGAGAAAGAGTGAGACAGTTTAAGTAGAAGGATATCACCACACTTGGATCCATAAGCATCCTGTTGCATTTTTCTTCTTGCTGGTGCTGTTCCCAAGGTGTTCAAAACTTTTCACTATTTATACATTCTAGCAAACAAAGGAATTAATGCTCATTGGCTACAGAGGTACCCACTCAGAGTTGATTTGCAGCACAGTTGCTGAGTTGGCTTTCTGTGTGGAAAGAAAATCAGTGCTCCCCCATTGTGTTTTCCTCCCACTAGTCTGAGATAACACCCAGACAATCTTATCTCCAGTTCCTCTCAGGTGGGTTAACTCACAGCCCAAGTTTCACAGAGGCATGTTCGGGAAAGGGGTGCTTCAGCTGCCACAGATGAGCAGTTGCTTCTTTGGAGAGTTTGCCACAGTGGGCAAAGTCCTTCGGTGATCTTAGAACACACCTTGGAGGAGCAAGGAGAACCTCCATTCTCTATTGGACAAGGAGGGGAATATAGTTACCAAAGATGAGGAAAAGGCTGAGGTACCCAACATCTTCTTTGCCTCGGTTTTCAACTATAAGACAGGTTGTCCTCAGGACAACTGGCCTCTTGAGCCGGTAGATGGGCACAGGGAACAGAATACTCCCCCTGTAAATCAAGAGGAAGCAGTTAGAAACCTGCTGAGCCACTTAGATGCTCACAAGTCTATGAGACCAGATGGATCCATCCTAGGGTGATGCAGGAGTTGGCGGAAAACCTCGCCAAGATGCTTTCCATCATTTATCATCAATCCTGGGTAGCCAGGGCGGTCCCAGATGACTGGATTGGCCAGTGTAGCACCCATCCATAAGAAGGGCCATGATGAGCATGCAGTAAACTACAGGCCTGGCAGCCTGACCTTGGTGCCCAGCAAGGTTATGGAACAGATCATCTTGAGTGCCATCACACAGCACCTACAGCATGGCCGGGGGATCAGACCCAGCCAGCGTGGACTTAGGAGGGGCAGGTCGTGCTTGACCAACCTGGTCACCTTTTACGACCAGGTGACCTGCCTGGTGGATGAGGGGAGGGCTGTGGATGTTGTCTACCTGACCTCAGCAAGGCCTTTGACACCGTCTCACATGGCATTCTCCTGGAAAAGCTGGCAGCCCACGGCTTGGACNGAAGTCATTCTTCCCCTGTACTCAGCACTGGTGAGGCCTCACCTTGAGTGCTGTGTCCAGTTCTGGGCCCCCCAGTTCAGGAAGGACATTGAGATGTTTGAACACACCCAGAGAAGGGCAATGAGGTTAGTGAATGGTGTGGGACACAGGTCCTATGAGGAGCGGCTGAGGGAGCTGTGGTTGTTTAACCTGGAGAAAAGGAGGCTCAGGGGTGATCTTATCAACTTCTATAACTCCCTGAAAGGAGATTGTAGCCAGGTGGGGGTCGGTTTCTTCTCCCAGGCAACCAGTAACAGAAGAGGACATAGTCTTAAGCTGTACCAGGGGAGGTTTAGGCTGGACATTAGGAAAAAAATTTTTCACAGAGAAGGTAATTGGGCATTGGAATGGGCTGCCCAGGGAGGCAGTGGAGTCACCATCTCTAGAGGTGTTTAAGAAAAGACTGGATGTGGCTCTTACAGCTGTGGTCTGGTTGACAAGGTGGTGTCCAGTCATTGTTGGACTCAATGATCTCAAAGGTCTTTTCCAGCCTAGCCGATTCTGTGATTCTGTGATCCTGTGATTGGTGTTTTAAGGCAATTGTGATCTTTAAGTCTCTTACAACATCTTAGGTTCCTCTGGTTGTCAAAGGTGCACAGGTTCTCAGAGCCCCAGAGACTTAGCAGGGAGCAAAATTTTCACTAGAGATCACCTGCACAGGTGATGCTTGACCAGCATACCCAGCTGATGTGCACAGTGCCTGCTAAGGCCACATTATCTTTTTGTCCACAGTGTTTACTTGGTAAGAAAAGAACCTTGCCCTTATAGAAACTGCATTCAATTACTGACATTTTCTGATTCAAGAGTGAACTTAAAATGATAGAAAGAAAGGGAAAATCCAGCCCCCAGCCCTGAGATTCAATTAAATATCCAGGACCTCAAAGGTATTGAACCACTTGATTGCCAGTATCTGTTTATCACAGACAGGAGTCTCAATCCTACATGTTTTCAGCTGCCAGAGACCATCTTCCCAGGCTCTCAGAAAAGTCACAGCCTGTCAAGCATGCCTGCAAGATCTGGAGGGCTGAGTCTCCCCAGGGTGCTGGTGAGAAGGGCACTAGGGCTTGGGGAGTCAGGGTATCCTTCTCCAGGGGCTTGGGCATTCCTTCTCTCTACCTTGGGACAGCAAGGCACCAAGGTTTCTCCATTTTGTTGCACTGTGTGAGATTCTTTGGTAGTGCCAGTGATGGGGAGCAGCTTCTCAGGACTCCTTGAATTACCATGGAGAGCAGACAGAGCCATGGGGACAGAGTGGAGCTGCCCCATTTGCCATGATGAGCAAGAGGGTGTCGCTTATGTGATACCCTGTGGCCATGAGTTCTGCATGGGCTGCATCCTGCGTTGGGCAGAGAAGAAACCAGAGTGCCCACTCTGCAGAAGACTGATAGAGTCTGTCAGGTTTTCTCTTCAGGAACAAAAATACCTAGAGTGTGTCATCACACCCCAGGGAGAATCACCAGAGACCAGCAGCCAGGTTGGATCCAGCACTGGATCCAGGCAGAAAGATCTCTTTGCCTCCCAGATGGGAACAGCTGCCAGTGCCCTGCAGCTGCTCCTCAATCTTCTTTGCAAGGGACACTCTCCCCAGCTAAGCAGGGGCCTGCAGGGTCCTCATGGTGGCTGGCAGTGAGACCAGCCTAGTATGCCCCGTGCCTCTGTGGTCCAGATGGGTGTAACAGGGCATCTCACCCCAGAAGAGCTCATCTGTTGCTTTTAGCTGGTGGAATAACAGAGCATCTTGCCCCAGAAGAACTTATCTCTTTCTCACTAATCAGTGAAATAACACAAACAGGATAATCTGTATTGTAGTGAGTTATTTTCGCACTGTGGGACTAACCCTCCCAGCTGACAACAAACATTTTACTGTGGAAGTGACATCTGGAAAGATAAGCTGGATTCCTCACTGACAGACACCTCACTTCAAACTACAAAAGCTACACGAAATTTTCACAAAGCAGGAAATATTCTGCACATTCCCTGGAAATGTGTGGGATTTTTCCCCAAAGTGGGGACACCTGATATGTGTTTACTCCTCTGAGGCTGAGTGAAAGGATTTGGTGTACACTATTGTCATTTCAGTCAATTACATTTGACTCCTAATCTATACTATTTCTTTTGCTAGCTTTAATATAGGTACCTTAATATTGTGTGCTGTTTTATATAATCTACTAGAAGTGCTTTTTGGTTTTTACTGTGAAGTAAGTAACTCTGATTAAGGCCTTTTTTCTGTTATCTGCTGTCTATTCAATAAATAACTCGTCTTATAAGTAGACCTGATCTGCCATCCTTAGAACTTGCAGTCCAGAGTGATTTTAGGTGTGGGCCACCTTAATTTAAGTTGTTGCCAAAAATCTGAGTTGAAGGCAGGGCTTGCCTGAAGCTCCCACTTGATCCGTGACAATGGGGAGGTCATGGTCCAGGTGCTGCAGCCTCTCCTGGAGGAATGTACAGAACAGCTGGTTGATGGCACTGTCAGTTTCATTGTGGGCCAATGCAGTGAGGAGGCCCAAATGCTGCTGCACTCCCACACTGCTGGGAAGGAGGACAATAGCCCTGAGGCCATTTCCCGCTCCACCAGCTCCACCAGCTCCCACGGAGGGACTCCCACCTGGCATCCAACCCCTGCCAGCAGCCTTGAAGGCTCTGACATGGAGGACCAACCCAGCACGTCAGGAGCTGCCCACTGTGGCCTCTGCATCCTCCAGCCACTTGTGCAAATTGGTACAGAGCAGGTGCAGCCCCAGAAAGAGCAGGGGGACGCAGTGGTGGCAAGTTCCTCTGCCCAGGGTGTTGCCTAATATCAAAAGAGAAAACTCTTGCAACAGTCTTAAAATAGTAAGAAAAAAAGCAGGTCTTTATTGGAATCTTCCAGGTGCCCCCATGGTCATGGGCACACTTGGCAGCAGATTTCTACAATTTTTGTAAGTTTAACAAATTAGCAAATCTAACAAACATTGTCCAATTAGAAGAGCACTTGGTTAGGTGATTTGGCCCCAGGTTCTGCCCTATTGGAGTTATTCCAGGGGCTTTCTTGTTGTATCTTCTAAGTCCTAGTGAAAAACACAGTGTCTTTGCTAGCCTAAAAAGCAAGACTAAACAGTATTTCAGAAATGTGTCAGAAGGTTAGCTTACTCTTCTAAAAGGTAGGGGGAAAGGGTAGGAAAAGTACTAGAAGCTACAACCATGCATTAGTAGTCTACAAATCTACAAATATATGAAAAATTTATAGAAAGCAAAAATCTTTAGGCATCAAGGGCAGCGGCCACAGTCCTGTTGCTCCTTGTCAGGGCTGGGAACACTCGCACAGGGGGCCTTGGCATCTCCGAAAGAGGACGGCTGCTGGCCCCAGGATTCTCCCCAACCATGCAAGCAACTACTTCACTGGCAGAACTAGTCGGGCTCCAGCACGTTTTTAGACTGGAAAAAGGAAATTAATTATTTCCCTCACACAGTCTCTGGCTGCTGTTTTCTCCCCCTTCCCCTCATGCCCCACTGTGTTTGGCACTTACCTGTTAGGGAGGCAGGCTATTGAGGAAGTTGCAGTTGCAGTGAGAGCTATAGGTTGAGCTCTGGATGGGAGCCCAAGGCAAGAGGCCGTGAACTGCCAACCCTTGGCACAGGAAAGGGCACAGGGACCTGTGGCACCAGCCAGGGAACTGGACACTGAGACACAGCAGGAGCTGAGACCCCCAGACTTTGGTGCTGTGAGGGTATAAAAGCCCAGGGGTTCCTTTGTTCACAGTCCCTCCTCAGAGGCACCAGCTCGAGCTGTTGTTATTCAGTTATTGCACCATGATTAAGCTACTTGAAGGACCTGGATGTCTGAGATTCTGCTGTGGGAAACCTGGGATTGAACTGGTAGGGAGTCCTGGTCTGACTGTGAATGCTGAGGGTGTAGCTGTGAAGGGGCTTCAGTCCCAGCTCAGGCAGTGTGAATGNACCAATTAATTCTAACCTGTTCTAGAGATGCAATTTCCTGTCTTATCTCTATTCTACCAATCAATTTATGTCCTCGTCACCAAGAATATGGAGGACAGTGAAGAAGAAGAAGGAGAAGGTGACCACACCCTTTAGACTCCATCTTGACCCCCCTGTACATGTCGTACCCCCATGTACATGTTATCAGATCTTCTATATACTACATTTCACCCGATGCAAAGTGACTATTAGTGCTTATATTACACTCTTGTGGCTTGCAATTAATCTCTTAGAGTTGGTAAAGTTCTCCAAGGACAAAGATCAAAGGCAGTGCCCTCTGGGGCACCCCAATTTCAGGGGTGTCAGGTCCCCTAAATTAGACAGAGACATGTCGTGGGTTCCGACACTGTGGGTCTTCGGTACCAGCCAGCTGGATAGCAGCCTTTTGGGGAGAGCAGCAGGGAGGGCAGCATGGCCTGGCTGGAAGGTGCCTGGGCCTTACCTCCCATTTGGAAATGTCAGCCAGCCCATGACTTAGATTCCTGATCCTCCCCAAAACCGTCTTCTGCACAGCAGTGGTTTCAGAGCTGGTGAAGTCCAACAGCACCTGGAAAAAGAGAAACTGCAGATGAGCCCTGGAAGCAAACACCCGCTCCAGCAGGAACAGTGTGGCTCTGCTCCTGGGCAAGGCTTGCATGGTCCCTCAAGGCTTCCTCTGACTTTGAGCAAAGTCTTGGTGGGCTCCTGCTCCAGGAGTCCCTTGCAGGCCTGGTGAGAAAAAGAGCTTGGTGAAAGCCCTTGGTGCTTTCCCAGGGGCACCCTAGGAAAAGCCTCCCTCCCCACACCCTCCCCACAGCACACTGCCTGCATGGCACTGGGCTGGGGACCACTCATCCAGGAGAGGGCAATCCCTCCTACCTAGGGTGAGGAACAGCCCTGAGAACCCCATTATTTTCACAGGCCAGAATTCAAAGATGTCATGCAGCACCTCATCGACTCTGGAGGCAGGAGAGCTGAGCACCATTGCTTCCAGCATGGTGCCCACAACTCTTAGGGTCTACAAAGAGAGAGTGATGGCATTGATTCTGCTCTTCCTCCCCACCCTGGAAGACTGATCTGAACTCGCAGTGCCAGATCAGGATGCACATGCCGTCCAGGAGAGAGACACGGGCAGAGAGTCTGCTGACTATATATAAATATACAAATATCAATTTCAGTTAAAAAATTTAATTTATTGCAGATTGCTACAACTGTACTGCCTATATCTAAACATGCAAATATCAGTATATCTATCTAAATATCCATACACCTCTAACTGTATAACAACATAATACATCTATTAGTATAACTATGTAGAGGGGGATCCCAGGTAGTCCATTTTCACAGGCTTTCCCTTGGTAGCTTCCTCCCATGTAGAGCAGCCCTTCTGGAAAGGTCCAGCAGATGGACATATACTGAGTCAACACTGGGCCTTGTTTATGTCTCCCTTGGTGTTGGAGTCCAGAATGCAGAGAATATTGCTCTGCCTGTTTTTAAGTATAAAAACCTCCCTGTACATCAGCATTTCTGACCTTTGTCCATGGAGAAATCTATATACTCTCTGGGAAGAATTAAAATTTACACTGGTGTGAACTAGGTGATGGGATATTATGTAAGATTGTCACAGGGTGAAAAATCTAGACTTTTTAGGGTTGTTAATATAGTAAATAGATAAAAGCAAAAAACTTCAAAATGGAGGATAATAGTTGTCTTTTAGACCCTTCTTCTTCTTCTAATACTCCATATTCTGCGGTAGAGGTAGTTTGGAATGATTGGATGGAGAGTTCCGCAGTTCCCTTTTGACGTGACAAGGTGAATTATTGAGTATTGGTAGAAAAAAGAAAATATCTTTCATTTTAAGTTTTAATTGGATAATTTACCTTTAAAAGAGTGTGTAATCAAGATAAAGGGGCCATTCTTGGCATTCCTTGCTCTGAGCTATGTCTAACACCCGGCTATGTGCTACATTTCTCTGATAAGACTTAATAAACAACTATCTACAAACTAAGAAGATGGAAGGTCCTATTCTTTACAGTGCCTAGCAGAAGATATAAAAATTCCCTCATCAGGAGAATAATAATTGAGGCACAAAACCTGACACTTGGCAGCACACCCAGCAATTGTACTTTTATCAGAGACTAGAAAACCTGGCCTGAAAGGCAGGTCCTCCCTTGGGAATTTGATGTTTGTTGTTTAAAGAATAGGATTTCTTCCAAGTTTTCAAACCTTTAAAGTTTTGAAGTACCCCGATAAAAGCTGCAGCACTTGCTCTGTAAATGACACCCCCAAGAACTTTGAACAAAGACCTTCACACCTCAATTCCAGCCTTGTTCCTTCTCTGTACCGACAAAGAGGCCTCAGTCCTTACTAAAATCATAGAAACTGATGGGCATTGTGAGATGAGTTATTAACTAACATTGTTACCTGGGATCTAGAAATTACCCTTTGAAGTCAGTAGCAGCTCCTCCAACAACTCTACCGCCAGCTCTTGGATCAACTACTCTGATCTCCCCTTTCTGTAAAAGCCAGGCTCAAAGTAGCTGTCTCAGTCATCTCTAAAAACACCTAGACTCTTCTTACCAAGGTCCTCTGGCTCAAAGGAACTGTTCCCACAGCTCGTGTTGCCAAGCGAAGCTCTCTCGTCTACCGCAATGTTCACAGGCTCACTTCCTGAAGACTCACACTGACCCAAAATATTCTCCTTAAAAGAAAAAAAAAATTACCTTTAAACAGAAAGATATTCTCATTATCACCTGTTCAAGAATATTAGTCTCTTCTGCAAACAGCCCATCCATCAGTACCTTGAAGATGAATGATTATTCAGAGCCTGCAACGTTTCCTTCAATTAAGGAAAAGGGTTTTTTTCTGCAATGTGTGAGTTTACAGAAGACAAAAGGGCATCACACTGGGTAATAAGACATGGATAATTCCAAAAAATCACACTATCCACCTTGAGTCTGCTCTTACTCAAATATTTATAAGGCAATGCCTGTGTATATTAATAGAAATAGACATTTTTTGATGAAGCCGTACAAAAATATGCAAAAAGGGTAGGTAAATAAAGGAACTAAACACTCAGGGAAGTCTGGGAAGAGCCAAGAGTTAAAGAAAGGAGATTTTTAACCGAAAGTGGGAAGCTGTCAAACCAAAGGCCTAGTAGTCCCTGAACTACTCTTCAAGCCACAAGTCTTTAACCACTTCATATCCAGGACCAATATTGCTCTTCTTATCACATACATAAGCCATGAGGACTCAAAACCAAAACACCTGTTCCCCAACAACTCCTTGCCTCACACACTTAATCCCTTTATTCCTAAGGAGGAAGTCTGGAAGCTAATTGCCAAAGCCTTCAACAATGGAAAATACTTACCTCTCAAAACACTGTTCAAAAGCTGTCAAAGCTGCCCAAGTTCAAAGAGCAGGCAAGACAATTCACTCAGTAGGCATCATGGAAGGAGTCCTGCCACCTCTGTGTGCACTGGCACAAGGACATGCTCCTCTCTACCCAGCACGGATCAGAACAGCCTATTCCGGGCTGGAGCTTTGCGTGGGGCTTCACTGGAACATACATCTTTCTAGAAAGACACCCAAGAGGAAGAAGACTAATCGTTGGCAAGAGAGAGAGCAAGAGTGGCACATTTGCACTAGCTGAGGTTTTCCCACCTAGAAACTTAATTGAAGGCATCAGGATACTGAGAGGACAGTAAAATAGTAGCTTCAACACATACACAAACACAGCATTTTGAATGCCTATACACTAGGCAGGTCTCATGCAGCAGCAAAAGATGCAGTCAACCTCTTGCTTTTCCTTTGTGTTCAAAACCAAAAGGAGAGACTGCATTTGGTGCTGTAACAGAGTGACCTCTCCCACGCCCCTCTCTGTACATGAGACTTACAGTTTTGTACACAAGAAGAACCAGCCACAGGTAGAGCAAAGGACATTCACAACTTGTCAGGTGCCGTAAAGTATGAATATGCGAAGAGGCTTTATACGAACCAAATGTTCATAAATTGTATTTTCCACAGAAAGCATAAAGTTAGTAACTCCATCTAACCATTTCCCTGAATTTTCAACAAAAATGTTTGCCTTCAGTGGCAATTCTCAAAATACTCTTTAAGATCAAAGATATAACCTAAAAAGCTTCCACTTCACCAACATGAATGACCCTGCAATGTGTATTTTTCCTTTGAAAACGAGCACCTGAATTTGGCTGACACAAGCAATGGTCTCGTGCTCCGGAACACAGGATAGTTTTGATTCCCTCCTCTTTTTAAAATTTTGCTTTAATAAACAAGCACTTAATTAAAGATGCTTTTATTTCTCAGTAAAAAGAAAATCTCTCAGTGCACACCTCAGCGTCGCTATCAAACAGAGTCACCTCCAAGAGGGCAGCCAGTCCAGGGTGGGACAAAGAAACCATCTCCTCGAGCACCTGAAACGCAACCTCGCGGTCGGCCGGGCCGGGGTTGACGGCAGCGGGCAGCGGGGGCGGCTCCTCCATCGCCCACCGCCACCAAGTGTTGCGACACTCTGGGGCGCGTGCCCGCCCGACGACCGGGCGCCAACGGCCCACGCCCGGCTAACGGCACGGGGCCGGCGGGGGCACGGTGCTCCGCCGTCCCTCAGACACCTGCACTGGCCATGCAATGAACCTCGGGAACATCGATGCAGTCACTAATCAGGGAAAAATTAGAACTGAGCAATCATTCAGGCTGGGAGCCACCTCACAAGATCTCTCCTTCAGCCTCCTGCTCAAAGCACAGTCATTCATCAGGTCAGACTGGGTCGCCTGGGGCTTTACCAGCTAAAGGATGCAAAACCTCTCTGGGCCCGCACTCCACCACATTATGTCCAGCCCAAGCCTCTCTAGTTTCAGCTGATGCCACTTTCTCTTTTCTCCTGCCAGGCACCTCTTTGAAGAGCCTGGCCTCAGCCCTTTGATCCCTTGATCCCATCCCTGTAGCCTCAAGGTGCTTTCAGATGCCCTACAGCTGTCTCTGCTCCAGAGTGAACCAGTCCTGGACCCATAGCCTCACCTATCAGGGTGAGTACTGCAGTCCCACTCCCATGGTGGCCTTCCCTGAATTTATCCTATATTTCCAATTTCCATATTGACTTGTTGATCAGAACCTGGATGCAGGACCCATTTGTGGTCTGAAAAGTTCCAAGCAGAAGCAATAATCCCTTGAGTCCTTGCTGAATTTGATGGGATTCCTTTTAGCTCGTTCCTCCTGCCAGTTCTGGCACCTGTGGATGGCAGTCCTGCTCTTGCACATATTGACAGTCTCCTCCTCGTCCTCTTCCCTAGTTTACCATCATCTGCCAGCGTCACGATGGCTCTCCTTTGCTTTGCCCATTGCCCACACGTTAAACAGGAAACATCCCAGGATAGACCCCTGCCAGATCCCACTTGTTGCCAGATATTTCCTTGATTGTTTTGCTGTCAGGATATCATGCTTGGTATATACATTTCTGCTGCACCTGGGAAAGCACCTGCAGGAAACTGTAAAGTTTAAATAATTTGATCTGTACTTATAACAAGGTTTTTGGTTTACAGTTGGGCTTGATCTTAAGGATCTTTTCCAATGCAAATAATTCAATATTGCCATATCCTGGAGTGAGCAATATCAAATGCTTCATTCAGGGTGATTAGCAGCTCTTGCCTTTGTGCCACGTTATAAAGCACATATGCACAAGTCCTTGTCTGTCTAACAAGTACAATCACAGTTCTGCACATTGTTTTAGCATGTGTTTGACAGCAAACATTTCAATGCTCACTCCACTGACTTTTCTGCTGTAGGATGCAGCTTTGGTGGCTCTCTTTGTACCTAAATGTCTTAGCAGATGGGCACTGGATGTAACTGACTTTCTTGTGTTTGTACCGTGATGAATGTCCAAACCTGGCAACACTGACTTGGTATCTGTTGTTTAGATATTCATATGTAGGAAAAAGGGCACACTGAGAGAGCTTGTGTTACATGTGAAATTGCATGTGACACAGAAAATTAGGAGTCATTTACTAATTAACAAAAAGCAAAGTAATTTTTCACTAGGCACAGCTAGAACAGCATTTGAGAAGATATAAGACATATTTATTTGACTTTTTTATTCTGTAATACTCTGTACCACGTATATATATGAGAGAGAAGGATACTACCAGCAAGTAAAACTGGTAATAGAGAAAAATATCCCTTTAAACTTCTTATTACAGATTTACTAGTTGCAATCAGTTGTCCCAGGAAACATCCTACTAACATTCTGCAGAGCATGATGTTGCATTACAGTTTGCTTCTAGTGAAAAAGGAAAGCTAATCTAGCAATCCTAGACAGAGCCGTGTCAGACCTTTTTTTTGGTATGGCTTACAGATACTTTCTCCCCAATATTTTCTGACTTTCTTTTCCTTCCTTACACTACTAAATAAATAAAAAAATGTGGTTTAAATTTGGTTTTCCAGCAATTTCTGACAAAATACAAATATATAGTGAGGATATGAAAGCCCAGAGGATAGATTAAACATCTCCTGCTAGACTGGTGGGGCAAGTGATGAGTAGTATCCAAATCTGTTTGCGTTAACCACTTCCAACATGTTGATTGCCAACAGCAGCAAGTCCATTTGTGTGAAGAAACAGAGACTAAAAGGCTCAAAGCGAAACTGCTGATGCTTTGTTAGCATGACCAGTGATTCTGCTTTATTTTACCAGAGAACCTGATTGTTTACAGTCATCAAAGGTCAGATGCAAAATTTTTATACTTCTGTTTTGGTTATTGCAATTCAAAAGACCGTGAATGTGGCAAGATAGCAAAAAAAAGTTCTACCTTCACAGAATCATTTGCAGTTATTTTCAGCTTGGACTATATCCCTGTGCATGTGGGGGTGCAAAACTCCAAGAAAACATTCCCCTCTCACTTGCTTGGAGCAAGGATTTTTTTTGTCTCTTACATTCCCACAGAGCCATGAAATGCAAGGACTTTTGGCCCCATTTTGATCCTAACAGTCCATTTTATACACCAAACCTCTCTCACATGCTACTGACTTTACTGCTACCATTTCTGTTCTTTCAAGTGATAAATCTTGTTTCACAAGGCTGGGAAGACAAAAATCTATTTCAGAGCCTCAAACAGGGAGTTAATTTATCATTACTTCTGTAAGCACTCTTAGTTGCATAGGGCATTAATTCTCTCTCTTGGTCCTCCATATCAAAGGTGTGGGGCTTTTCCTGAAATACTGCTTATTTAATTAAATACTGCTAATTTTCCTTCAAGATAATACGCAATAACTGAGATGTTATTGTCCAGTTTTTATGCTCTTTTCTTTTAGGTCTAGCCATTGGATCCTGTCGATTACATATACAACTAAAGTATGTATTTATTTTCTTTACATTTCTAAAGGGCAAGCACCCTAGGGTTAATATAAAATATAAAATTATATTAAATTTGTATGTGACATAGTTTGAAACTTAATGAAAAACAGTTTTTATGTCTGTCTATCTACCTACCTACCTACCTACTCACATACCTATATACCCAACTCTAAATTTGAGAACAGCTTTTGTAGTAATCATCCCCCTTTACACTAATTTTCAGATATAAAGCCAAGCATGCATTTACTGAAAAACACTTGTTGAGCAACTAATTTTTATTGTCCACCTGGTCCAGTTGAATTGTGAGCTGAAAAAATTTCTGCAGGCTAAAAACGGAGAAGATTGAAGCACAACAAGAGACCCATTTTGTTGTGGTGTTTCCTTTTTCAGAAAAGGTAAATTTTGTATTTGTTCTTGTTGTTTTAATTCTCTACTTCTAATGAAGGTGGAGGACAAAGGAAGTGGAAGAAATACACCCAAAGACCCATCCTTCTTATGTGGAAATGAGTTTAGAATGGTTTGGCAAAAACCACTGTGAATGGAGCCAGGTTGTGGATCTGACTCTCCAGTTGAATGTCTGTTCCTTCAGGTCATTATTTTTGTGGGGTTTGACCTGGTCTGCCCTCTCAAAAGGACTCTACTGCTTCCACCTTGTACATTGTTTAACTATATCATTCCAGAAAAAACTGTGGCCTCATAAGAGTCCTGAAATGCTTAGTAGGAAAAGGGGAAAATGAAACTGAGTGCGGATCAGATCCATAAGCATAAACCCTGCTCAAAATAAGGAATCAAAATTTATCTAAAAATTCACAGAGACGTCCATAGAAATGCCATGATGAACTGATATTAAAACTGGAGACACGGCCAAGGCCTTGGTGACTGGCATTTAACTGTGGTGGTGAGCCAAAGACATGGGTGAGAAGAGAGAGTGTAACATGGAGCTGCAGTAGCCCCGGCCATGTGTGGAGAGGCACGAGGAAATGCAGGGATGGATATCCCATTGTAACATCACTGCGTGGGAGGATGACATCACCAGGAGATGGATTGTAACCTTACCTCCCTCACTGCTTATATTCAGGGGCCAGACATCCATTCAACTGTGACGTCACTGGGTGGTGGAGAATAACATCACCAGGAGACGGACTGTGATACCACATCCCTCGCTGGTTATATGTGTGCCTGCAGAGCCTGGCTGGGCCAGTTTAGCTCAAGTCTGGGCTTCTGCTGAGTGTGCCTGCAAGTGGGAGCTCCTGGCCCTCAGTTCTCCCCAGCCTGCTGCAGCAAGAAGACATGGCCCCATGGAGCTGCCCCATCTGCCACAACACTCGGAGTGATGTGGCTTCTGCTCTGCCCTGTAATGACCAGTTCTGCCTGGGCTGCATCCTGCGGTGGGCAAAGACAAATCCAGCATGCCCACTCTGCAGCAGACCTATGGAAATTGTAAGGTTTTCTGAGCGGAGAGAAAGGGACTATCTACAGTTTGCCATCACAGCCTCAGAAGAGCTGGCAGAGGACAGCAGCCAGGCAGGGAGTGCTCCATTCCACCTGGCCCAAAACAGCCACCATCACCCTGTGGTGTCCCCTCCACCTTCTCCACAAAGGATGCTGTCCCCAGATGAGCAGGGGGCTGCAGAACCAGAGCTCATGGGTGGCCTCCTGCCTGAGGTCTGGGCAGAACTTTTCCAAAGACAACAGCAACTGCTGGACCCTGTGCTTCCCTGGCTGCGCTGGAGGCTGGCAGCAGTCTATCAGGACCAGTGGTGGCGAGCGGAGGCTGCAGAGGGCTCCATCCTGCACGGCCTCTGTGTCTGTGGTCCTAATGCAGAGACCTTGGTTGAGCTGCTGGAGCCTCTCCTCAACGGGCATACAGCATCGCTGGTCTATGGCATCATCAATGTCATTGTAGACCAGTGCAGTGATGAAGCCCGGAGGCTGCTGTGCTTCCGTCACGCCAGCACCAACTCCAGTAGCTCCAGCTACACTAGCTCCCGACGGGTGACTCTTGCCAAAGGACCCACAGGCTCTGAGGTGGAGGAGGAAGCTGGTACATCAGAAACTGGTCTCCAACGGAGTCCCAGCCTCCCCCCATCTATGCCCACCTGCTCAGAGAAGACCCAGCCCCCGGAAGAGCAGGAGCAGACAGCTGCAGAGGCAGGTCCATCTGCTCGGGGCTGCAGCCCCTCTGCTCCTGGCCAGGGCAGGAACCGCTCCTCTGGGAAGCCTCGGCGTGCCCGGAAGAGGAGAGCCCCCAGACCCCAGGATTCTCCCCGACCCAAGAAGAGGCCACCCCGCCAACAGCACTAGCAGGCCTCCAAGAACTCTTCAGCCAAGAAAAAAGGAAATAAATTGTCATTTCCCTGACAAAGTCTCTGAGTGCCACTTTCTTCCCATTCTGGTGCCTTTCTCTGGCCCCCACACTCCACCATCTGCCAAGAGCCCCCACAACTCCAGGGCCATTTCCGCAGTGCCTCCTCACATAGGAAATCCTGCTGTAGCCACGATGATTGAAAAGCTTTTGAACAAGCACCGAGGTGATGCTACCAGAGGCGTCAGGAGTGAAAGTCTGACCAGGCATTCATCACATGAGAAGAGGAAAACTCTGATAGTGCCTAACACAATTTTTGCCTAAGACATTAGTGAAAAATGTGCAGTTTGACGATGTACAGTCAGAGGACAGGTACAGCCTGAAGGTACAACTAATTAGAATTCATTCAATCAGTGGGAGGGAAAAAATCTACACATTAATGTAGCACTATAAAAAGAGGGCAGGAGGAAAAGGAAATATGCATCAAACTGGGGAGGGGAAGAGGAGGTAATACCAGCAGCACTGTTCATAAGGACACTAATTACACATTTTGCAGGTGTGTTTCATAAAACTAAATAAACAACAAAACCAAAACCAACCAATCAACCAAAAAACCCCAAAATCCAAAAAAAAAAAAAAGTTTTTCTTTGAAACTTTGGAAACTGTTTTCGGACACATTAAGTTTGTATTTTGGGTGATCTGCTTGTTGGAGAGCAGGAAGAAATGACTACAGGCAGACAAAGGAGGAAGGAGAAGTAATAACATTTAGCACATTGTCTTTTTGTTTCTCATGTTTGTACTGTCTCTAGGACAGTTCATTCTGACCCCAGAAAAGGTTGGCCGATGGAAGACAGTGGGAAAGTTGCAGATTTGCCACCTGCTTTCAGCAAGCACAGTGACTGAATAGGCAGTTGCTGTCTTGCTGCATGTTCCCGGCAGGAGCCTGTGATGGCTTCCCAGACCAAGTGTGTGCTGTGCACCTCACGATCACCTCGTGAGCATGACTCAGCCCACAAGAACCTGGGTGGCAAAAAAATTCTCTCAGGAGGAGGGAGGGGTGCCCAGCTAGCCAACCAGAAGACATTCATCCAGGGAAAGTCCCTCTGAACAACCTGGTGGTCTTCAACGACGGAGTGACTGCACCAGTGGACAAGGGAATGTACAGATGTCGTCTTCTGGAGTTCTGTAAGGACTGTGGCACTATTCCCCACAACATCCTTTGGTCTAAATGGGAGAGAAGTGGGTTTGATGGGACTGTTCAGTGCAGGTGGAATTGGTTGGACTGGCATATCCAGATGATAATAGTCAATGGCTTAGTGTCCCCACAGGTATCAATGAAAAGTGGTGTTCCTCAGGGGCCATACTGGGACCAGTGCTATCTTCATCAAGGACATAAGACAGAGTGATCTAGTGCACCCTCAGCAAATCTGTGGGTGACACCAAGCTGAGCGGGTGACACGCCTGAGGAATAAAGCGCCATCCAGAGGGACCTGGACAAGCTCAACAAGTGGGCCCATGGGAACCTTATCAGCTTCAACAAAACTGGGATTACAGCCCAGAAAGCCAGCTGTGTCCTGGGCTGCCTTACCAGCAGCATGGGCAGCAGGTCAATGGGGGTTTCCCTTTGCCCTGCTCTGGTGAGATCCCACCCAGAACACCATGTCCAGCTCTGGGCCTCCCAGCACGGGAAGAACACGGACCTGTTAGAGCAAGTGACAAGGAGGCCACCAAGATGATCAGAGGGATGGAACACCTATGCTATGAGGGACAGGTGAGAGAACTGGACTTGTTCAGTCTGGTGAAGATAAGGCTCTGGGAGACCTTAGAGCCCTTTCCAGTACCTAAAAGGACTACAAGAGAGCTGGAGAGGGACACTACAAAGACATGTATGATAGAAGAAGGGGAAATGGCTTCAAACTGAGAGAGGACAGGGTTAGATTAGATGTTAGGAAGAAATTCTTGACTGTGAGGGTGCTCAAGGACTGGCACGGGCTGCCCAAAGAAGCTGCATCTGTCCCTTCCCTGGGAGTATTCAAGGCCAGGTTGGATGGGGCTTGGACGGCCTGGTCTAATGGAAGGTGGCCTGTCCATGGCAGAGGAGTTGGAACTAGGTGGTCTTTAGTATCCCTGAAATCCCAAACCATTCCACAATTCTATGATTTCAGGTAAACCAAGTAGCTTTCCTCATATTGGTGACTCACAGTATTTACTATATGTTTCACCCTCCAGGCCAGCAGTTCTTCATGAAACTTAAAAACTACATTCCCCTTTCAAAATCTCACAAAATATTATAAATCTCCATGCTTTCAAGTACTTTTTTTACTAGAATAGTAAACCACAAGTCTTGTGCACAACAAGATAATAACTTACAGGATCACCTGCTGTGGACTACCAGGCATAACAATGTTTTGTCTCAAAAATTCTGACTGTTGCAACAGGAAAATTGTGATTGGAAGAAAAGGTGCTGCAGATGGGAAAGCGCTGTGCTGAGCAAACTTCATTTTCTGGATTGAGACTTGTGTTCAGTGCTGCTGTGTGAATTCCCACTCCTGGCTCCCTTCCTGGAGAGCGCCAAAGGGATGACTGCACATGCCCAAAACAGCGGCAAAAATCTGTTTTACATAAGAGGTGTGCACCAGGAAAACTATAAAAGGAAGTGGGTTGGTCCCCCTCGCCCTCTCTTTCTCTCTTGTGCTTTGTTCACCTCATTTCCAAGTAACAGTTCTGTTACGCGTCATCTGGTATCTTTGTTCAGCATGAAAAGAATTTATAATGAACATCACACAACCCATCAAGTTGGATGTGACATAAGGGATAAGGAAAAGAGGGGGGGAGTGCTAAAGCCTTGAATGAACTCTTCCATGAATTATGAGTGAGAGTGGCATTGGAAAATTGATCCAATTGCTAAGAGCTGGACCTCTATACTGAAATGCTATTGAAGAATAATTGTCTTCAATATCCATTGTAATTCCCTGTATTTTGAAGCCTGTCATTTCCTCCATTTACCTCAGAGCTAACATCAGCGAGGAAGTGATAGGGCTGAAAAAAACAGCTCAGCATTTCTGCATCCCCAGTCACAGGAAACACATTCATAAAGCTTTGCAAAAGTTTGCCACTGAACAAGGTGGAACACAGGCCTCCAAAGGGTAGGA